>JAXRKP010000618.1:7500-165000 GCA_037039925.1 Doris montereyensis | reverse complement strand
TCATTTGGGTCGTGAGCTCCCTCAGGAATATCTTTTAGATGGAAAGAAAGAATACAAGATAAGAAATCAGCACAAGAACGTAAGTCTTTCATTCCATTTGTTTATTTGTTTGTTTCATTGCAATTTACTCCAACCAGGATGTGCTGGGGTTCCAGTCTATTTGAAGACAACCAATTGGTTTCAAGGCTTCTTATTTTGTATGAGGCCTTTATGACAAATGTTTTTCATTATGAAGCCATCAATTTGAGAACTTTCCAATTTAAGCGACCCAGCTGGTAACCGACCACTTTCAAGTTTATCAAGATTTGACATCTTTCAGATGAAGATGAGTTAGAGCAAGGGCTACTAGCACCTAGCAATTCCCTTTTTCTTGTGTCTATTTGGTTAGATTTTATTTGATTTTAGTTAAAATCAATGCTGCATGTGAAACCAGTCAGCTAGATTTAGTTCAAGGTCAAGGTTAGCAGACAGGTGATGGAATAATCACAGGCCCAGTTTTTTCGCTCTTAACTCTTTAGTTGCTATCCATTTTGGCACTGATATAAATCCCAGTTGCTATGCCGTTTGAGGAAAATCAGTTAAAAATGGGTGGTTTAAAAAAAAAAATCTTAAAAATAAAACCACTTGACGCATCTTCATGAAATTTACATATATCTTAGCGGATAGTCTTTCCAACAATTTGGCATGAAAAATTTTTCAAACTATATCATGTCACCTTGGTGGCCATCTTGGAAAGCTAATTAATATGCAAATTTTGTGCATTTTTCTACATTTTGACCCATATTCCCACCCAAAATGAAAATAAAAATTGTTTCAATGCTGAAAATTATTGATAAGTGTATGTAAGTAAACTACAAAACCATATGTGGTGTTTGCTCTTCATATATTGGTGTTTTTCACTTTGTGTTGGTCAGTAAAAAATATTGAAAAATATACAAAAACATGAACAAACAACGAGATGACAAGTAGGCCTATAATTCACTTACACACAGGATACATCTTTTCCTCTTCACTCAACTCAATATTCTTTAGGCCTGTCATTTCAGTGAAAATCATAAGCCATTCAAAAGGATTTCCAGTTTCCTCATCAACTAAAACATTCCAAAGCCATTCATTGTCACCACTATCACCAATACCACACCCCTCTACCACGCCTTATTTCATCATCAGAACCCCGAGAACTCGATCTAGATCTAGACTCTGGCCCGCCAGTATCAGTATTTGGATCAAATTCGCCGTTGACGGAGTAAAAATCGTCACCAGAATCAGAATCATGTCTAGTGTATACCTCATTTTCATCATCTGAATCCATTGTCACAATGTAAACAAACGGTAATTACTGTAAAAAGTTGACAAAAACCTGACCTTAGAGGCTAAAACTTTTTATAACTTCGATTAGCATCTTATCGATGATAGGAAGTCACAGCAGTTCAATTACAAGCTCGTACTTTTTATTTCGTATTTTCATCACGTTACATCCGTGTGTTGCTTTCTGGTGTATCTCGCAATCTAGCGGCTATTACCGATCGACGCCTTTTGGCATATGTAGCAATTAAAGACTTAAAGAGAAAAAAATTACTACTACAATAAAATGGATGCAAAGACCCACCTTGAAAGCCGACACGTACCTTTACTTTTGAGAGCAGCACACAGCAACTCACGACACTTCAGCCTGACGGCATCAGTCGTGAGGTATTCTACGCTCGACCCCGAGGTTCGGTCTTCGTCCTCATCGTTGGAATTCTTTGCTTTCTTGCCGTCATCTCCATCATCCTGGGATCCTTCGTCCATTTTCTGACTGGCTTCCCCACCCGTTGACCTTGCTGTTGTGCGACTTATGCCCCCTGGGCTTTCTAAATGAAATGAAACATAGTAATAGGGAAAACTAAAAGAGACAAAATCAGAAACACAACAATAAGAGATCAAACCAAAGCAGATGGCATAAAAATTAAGATAGAAATAAACCAACTCAGATGGTTTGGGCATGTAAACAGAATGAATGACAATAAAATAGCTAAATCAGTATACAGTGCTAAAACCCAAGGTAAAAGACCAAAAGGCAGGCCTCGGAGAAAGTGGGAAGAAGATATAAAAGAGGCATTAAAGCAACAACAAAAAACAGAACATGCCAGGACAGGGCAGCCTGGAGAAAGATCATTTCAGGCATCTTACCCCATACACCGGAAGGTAGAATGGTAACTGATAAAGAAAGAAAGATAGAAATGAAACAAGTGACACATGATTGGCTATAACTACATCTGCGAAAGGACATGCCATAGTTAAGTGACAAAATTCTTAGACTTTAGACTAACACAAACAGATCTGCTGACGTCAAAATAACAAAATTATTAGGGTTTTTATTTAACGCTGTGACAAAAAAATTGTAGCTTTTTTTATACGCCTGTATGTTGCTTTACAGACATTGGAAATATAAGCAGCCCTCAGCTATGTCCTTCAAATGAGTTTCAAACTTCTTAAAAATTTACAATTGATATTCTTTAGCCAAAAGACCTGCAATCCTATCTATATGTGTGGATTATGAACATAAGTAGTTAAGTCTAATCCCTAAAATCAGCAAAAACCAATGACCCAGCTGGTAACTTGATTTTACATCCACAAGTAAGGTAATCTCTGGGACTTTAGTGATAAGATAAGTTTGTCTAAGACACCTTTTACATCTCCTGTAAAAAGTAAATTAAAGCGAGTCCCATACTCTTAGTTTAGCGTAAGGTAATCGGCAGTAAGGCCCTGGTTTTTCTAGTGGTAGTTTGTCATTGCTTTCCACACCGCCTTTACTTTCGAGTAGTTTTCCTGGTAACCTAATGCATCCACATGTTTCCCAAATCACCGATTCCACAAATTAAAAGCTTGATGCATGATATCAATGTACATGTGTATTAAACATTCTGTTCTGTCATGTTACCTGCGGGGGAGGAGCTTTTTCCAATTCTTGATCAGAGTTTTGGCAAGTGTGACGATTTCTTCGTTGGTGCTAGCTTTCCTCAAATTGTTGACGGTCATCCCAATCCGCGTTTTCTACGACGACAGATTTGAACCAAAAATAAGGATTATTATACAGACTACATTCATCAAGTGAGTGTTTGTGTTATAATGCATACCAAATTAATGACATCATCAAGAAAAGAACTTACTTCAATAGTTTGAAGGGACCGATAATAAATCTCACATCCAAATAAACCTAAAAGTGAAAGCATTAGTTTAACAATTACCTGCAAGACGTCAAAGGGTCATTTTAGCATCTCTAAGGGCTTTCAAAAGGTCCAAAGCCAAGTATGATCCTAATGAATAAACAATAAATATATATCATAATATATATATATATGTATATTTCAATCAAAATAACATTGGTGCAATAAGGATTCATATCTAATGTGAACATACACTGCTTCAACTTGGAACATTTTAGTTATTCTTTAGATGGAAATGAGTTAAATTGCCACCAGTCAAAGAATCCTTATGAAAAAATATTGGTTGGCTACGTTCCATCAAACACAAGGCCTCTTGACTTCACCTTAAAACCACAAAACTGTGTATACTTTTTTGAACCTATGATTGTTTTCTATTCACACATTTTCAGTTCATTTATATTCATTGCAAACTCTTTTTAAGCAGCCAGCTATCATTACCTTACATTCCATTATAATTCAAGAATCCACATTTAATCTTACTGACACAATACAACACTACCAGTCTCAAGAAAAAATGTGTGTGTTTATACATGTTGAGAAAAAACCGTGGTAGAGTGAGTCTTGAAATCATGTCGACACTGTGGTTCAAACACACTGGGTGGTCCATGTTAGGTTATTTTCATGATGTTGTACTCTTATGAAAAAGGTACTTCACACTGCTTTCCTCACTTGACTCAGGTGGGAATGAGTACCAAGCTATAGGTAAAGAAAGATCTTGTCAATGCTAGTATGAAGCACTTAACAGACTGATGTACTGTATGCTTCCCAGATAGTTGAGAAGGACTTTGAATGAAATGGCCTGCCAGGGCTAAATTATGTACAGTCGGTGAGCCTACACTCGTGTGGGGATACGGACTATAGAAATCCATCCTTACGTGTCTTTTGTTGCTGCTGCTATGATGCATCATGCGAGTGCTCAATTGAGATATTCTTAAATATCTGTCAAGTCTGGCATTCCCACTCTCACTTCAGAGAACTTACTGATGCATCAGTGGAGATAAGTTTTTCCAGTTTCTTGCCAATTTTCAAGACTTCATCTTCAGCACCCATGATCCTGATTTTCTGTAAACAATGAAAATGGAAAAGGTTTGATTGTTTCGAAACAGTAGAATTAAAGAAAAGACAAAATTTCTAGCCGTAACGCTTTTTTAGGCATCGAAGCAATAGATGTATCAAAATGTAGCTCCAGAAAACACATATATATAATCTCTATCTTTTTTTGAGATGTGAAAAATAATAATAATAATAAAATACATTTCTATAGCGCTTATCATACTAAAACACCCTCTGAGTGCTTCAACCTGCATAGTTTTTTTGTTGGGTTCAAATTGTTTTTAAAGAATACAAGTGAGAAGAGTGGTACTTCCAATTGATGTTACACGACTCTAGCCTATATAATATGTAATAGATCTAATAATAACGTAATGTGTGCGTCTATGAATTTTCATTGGAAAATACACTTACAAACATATGCTTTATACTTTCTCACACCGCACTGTTTAGGTGACCCTACTCGGACATAAAATGTTGCATGAATTGTATGTTATCGAAAATGTTCACGTTGCAAAATTGATTTAACTTTAATAGTTCAGTGAATCAATTTGCTGAAAGTTTTACGTCTTAAAAGCAAATTGACTCTCATGTTTTTTTTACGAAAGTCTCTACTGCAAAGTCGGGACATGGAAGCATGCTCTGGTGTCCCACTGAAGTAAATTATAAAAAAAGGTTCACTTGGAGAATACTGTGAGCGCTAACTTCTGCATCCCAGCTTTGTGGTATGTCCAATATTAATTTATTATATTGGCAACATCATCGGCTTTAACATTAGAAAAGCATTAATTTTTTCATAAATGTTGAATCTCTGCACCATACTGGATGAACCTTCTTGGTGATCACCCCCCCCCCCCCCAATTGTTGCACTGGCCTACTTTCGTCTAAATATCCGTTTTGCCTAAATGCCTGTTTTCTCTGCTTCCCAAGCACTGGGCATTTAGGCGGTCACTTCAATATCAACTCAGTCACACATACACACTCGAAACAGACCAGCTCACATTAATACTCCTCTTGCAATGGACTTGTCCTACTAGGGTCATTCCATTGTACAATAGGGGTAACCAATAAATTATGGCATCCCTTAAAGAGTGATGTCCCGTTTGACTCAGAAATAAACCTAACTACAAAAAGTGGCTAGGTGGTGTTCTGTATAAATGCCAAATAGCATTAACTATTAGATAAAACAGTTTTTTTATTGAGTATCATTGTATCTATTCTATTTCAGGACTTTGATTCAGGGGGGGAGACCTGCCTGAAACACCCCTCCTTGTTTTTAAGTAGGTTCTCGCATAATCAGGGGGGAGACCCCCCTCACCCTTTTTCTTCACTGGGTTTTCATATAAACAGGGGGAGACCCTCCTGAACCCCCCCCCTTATATTCACTTCATTCCCATTTTTTTTAACATTGGCAAAAATTTGGCAAAGTGTTCCTATCTAGCCAACCATTTCTGGGTCAAATGGGTCATCAGATCTTAACCCTGGTAAGGCTATGACCGGTAAATGCCGGTTTGCTACAGAACTCTGTTGAGCGATACGTCAGGGATTTCCTGTTTTGCCTGCGACAAACCTCTCACAGCGCGATACCCGGATCAACAGAGGCCTGAATATCCCTCCTTCTTGTTACCTTCTTACTGCCTTATGCGCATCCTCTTTTAAAATAATATTTTCTGATTGGTTAACCATTTAGTAAAGACGAAAAAGGACGCGTTCAGACTCATAACACCTTACATTTAATGGGCATCTGGTTGAGTCTATTTCAAAAGGGGTGTGTCTATCATTATCTTTTCCTCAAGCAACTGGTAGTAATGATGCTAATAGTTGTACTGTGCATGAGGTAGGCTTGATTTTATTTTTATACAACTTTCATTTATCGATCACACCTATTGTACAATGAAATGATCCTTCTAGGACAAGTCCATCGCTGGAGGGGTGTAAATGTGAGCTAGTCTGTTTCGAAAGTGTGTATGGCTGGGTTGATAATAAGAATATGTGTGTTTGCACGAATACATTTTTATTATAAAATAATTTTATAAAAATGTATTTGTGCAAACACATATATTCTTAAAAGTTGGTCTTGTTGTCTCCTACTTAGATTGAAAAGAATGGATTCATCCTAGTTTGGCACGACTGGGATGAGACCAGATGGTCGCCATGCAACTGAATTCAATAGAGTGGTGATGGCCTGGTCAGAAGTCACACTACCTCGTGAACTTGTAAAACTCTGTGAGCAGCCTTACGCCGTGGCAATGAATGTCAGCGATCCAACTAGCGTACGTGGCCGCCATTGCGCTGGCAGAGCTGGCCACTTTTCTAGTGTTGTTAAGGAGTGTACCTAAATTATGACTGTTGTATTCCACTTCATACATAGTATAGTTTTCTGTTAGCATCGTTACTACCAGTTGCCAGATAGGCTCAACCAGATGCCTATTTGACATAGTTTATGAGCATGAAAGCGTTCTTTTCCTTGTTCACTAATTGGTTAACCAATCACAAAGCATTACTTATGGAGAGAATGAGCAAAAGACAAGTTAGAGGGTAACAAGGAGAAGGAATATTCAACCTCTTTTGATCCGTACTTCCTTCCCGGCTAATGCTGGGCATAGATCTAGTGTTTGTTGTTGCAGGCAAACAGTGCAAAACAGGTAATCCTTGGCGTCTTGCAGAAAGGCATAAAAATAACTGTACAGAGTACCGTGTGGCAAACCGGCATATTTACTGGTCATAGCCTTACCAGGATTAATTTTTTCACACTGGTTCCCGGCTTCCAAACCCATTAACCCTTTGGTTGCTATATTCGCCGAAAGGCGATTTTCCGTATGAGTTTCAAATGCAACGTTCGCCAATAGGTGAATTCCTAATAATGACAATTTAAAAGGCGAATTCTTTATTTTCAGTGCCTGTAGTAATTCGAGAGTAGCTCCCCTTTGTTTACAACGCTTTATTCGACTACAGTAAAAAAATTTTGGGGGGGTTTTGAACTACAATTTTTCTTAGTTTGACATAGCTTATGAGCATGAAATGATGAGGCTGATACAGATAGACATGATATTGACTCTGGTGATGAATTCATGCCCGGGAGTGATGATTCTAGCTCGATTTCTGAAGCTGATAGGCCTGAACTAGATCTAGATTAGACGATCGTGGTGTTAGTCCTAGGACTATGGATCATGGTAACAAAGAGGGACAGAGAGGGGAAGTGGGCATGACAGAGAGAGGTCTGACCAAGAGTGGGTTTGGATGATGCTAAAAGATCAATATATCAATCAAATATTTAGCTTGTCCATATTCCTAACTAGCCTGAAAATGTCATTACCTTGTGATGTGTCGTTTGAGAGCTAGATCTAGATTTTATTTTCTTAAAGCACCATTTTTCATAGGGATTCTCAAAAATCCTTAGCATTTGAGATGTAAATAGGGACAAATAGGATAGCAACCAAAGGGTTAAAGATCTACATCTACCCTAGATCTAAATTATAGTTATTAGAGAGATGGAGACATACAGAATGACGGTGTGAGAAAATCGTTTTCTCAAAAAAAAAAGTTCAGTTCAGTTCAGTTCCCTAATCAAGATTCGTTCCAGATCTAATCTAGATTTGTGTGCAATTTAGCAGAGAATTCTAGATTTAAATTTAGATCTAGTTATACAACAGAAGCAAACACTCTGAGCTCTAAATTATAAAAGGCTACCTTGTATGTCTGTCTTGTCTCTAATTCCTTTCTGTAAATATAAGACTGAGCGAGGTCTTTCCGCTAAGACAAGCCTATCTTCAAAATCCCTACAGGAAATAGAATGTGTAGACGAATGTAGATGGCGGAAAGAAAATTTGGAATCGAGTTATATCTAGATCTAGTAATCGACTACTTTCAGGAACAAAATGTTGTTCTGTCACAAAATTGGTCTTTCGAAATGTAGCCAGCGTAGATCTAAATATTAATTCAAAGCCAAAGGTGAAAAACGACAATAAGTGACAACTTCACCACTGAAGACAGAACAAAATTTTGTTTCTGAAATTACTTGAAAGTGTTTAGATCTAGATTCTAGATATTTCTCGTTTGTTGTCTGACGAAGGGTTATACCCGAAACGTCACGTTTTTGTTCTGTCATTATTGGTGGAGTTGTCACTTATTGTCGTTTTTCACTTTTGACTTCACTCCACTGTGGCTCTTTTGTATAATCCAAAACTAATCTTTCTTTCTTTCTTTATCAGTTCCCATTCTACCTTTCGGTGAATGGCTTCAGAAGCCCGAGATGATCTTTCTCCAGGATGCCCTGTCCTGACATTTTCTGTTTCCTTCCAAAAATGTTAAATTTCTATTCTTCGGTGCCTCTTCTATATCTTCTTCCCACTCTCTCCGATGTCTGCCTGTTGGTCTTTTACCTTGGGCTTTAGCACTGTATACTGTTTTAGCTATTCTATTGCCATGCATTCTGTTTATTTACATGCCCAAACCATCTCAATTGATTTATTTCTATCTTAGTTTTTATGCCCTCTGCTTTGGTTTGATCTCTTATTGTTGTGTTTCTGAATTTGTCTCTTTTAGTTTTCCCTACAATTCTTCTTAGATATTTCATTTCAGCTGCCTGTATTCTACTGTATTCTCTACTGTCTAAGGTCCAGGTTTCACTTACATAAAGGAGAGTAGGACAATAAAACTGTCTTGTATACTGCCATTTTGGTTTTTGTTGACAATTCTTGTTTACCTACAAATGCCTTTCCTAGATGGTTATAACTTATATATTGCACTTGCCTTTTGATTCTCTGGCTGATTTCTTCTCTTAGTTTTTGCTCTGAGTTAATCATTACTCCTAGGTAATTGTAGCTTTGAACTTGTTCTAAATTCTCCCTGCCAGATTTAAGATTTTGTGTTTTAGCTTCCCTAGTTACCAGCATTGTTTTGGTTTTCTTTGCATTTACTTTCATTCCTCTTTTATTTAGTTCATTGTTCATAATGTTGATATTCGGCTGAAGGCCATTTTATGATTTTCCAAACAGAACTAAATCATGGGCAAATGAAAGCATTGATACATTTACTGGTTTGAGCTTCCACATACCTACATTCCTTTTCTTCATTTTTGAGGATGCCTTTGCGACTGAACCCATAAATGGGATAAACAAAAGAGGGCTTAGGATACAACCCTGTCTTACTCCTATATCTGCATCAAAGTCTGCAGATATGTTTCCATCTACTCTCACTGTACATGTTGGTTTATTGTAAAAACGTTTGATGGCTTCTATTAAATTTTGCTCTACATTGTGTTATTTTAAGGAATGACATAGTTCGTCCCTCCTCATAGTATCAAACGCCTTTTCTAGATCTATAAAACACAGATGCACGTCAATATTTCTCTTAAGGAATGTTTCTATTATTTGTTTAATTGTAAATATGTGGTATGGTACACTTCTTCCTGGTCCAAATGCACTCCGATGCTCTTCAATCTGATCCTCTACTCTTTTCCTTAGTCTCATTTCCAGTATCCTGGCATACACTTTTCCTGGTACGACAAGAAGTGATATCCATTTATAGTTTGAGCATTCCATAGTTGATCCTTTATTGTGTATTGGTACTACCGTTCCCTTACTCCAGTCGTCTGGTACCTGTTTGGACTTTCATGCTTGTTGGCATGTTGCATGTAGTAGTTTTTCTGCCTCTCTGCCTTGGTTTTTAATTATTTCTGGATAAACTTGATCTGCTCCTGGGGCTTTTCCTAATTTCACTTTTCTTATAGCTGTTTGGATTTCTTCCCTTGATATATCTACATCTTCAGCCGTCTCCTCTGGATTACTTGTTACTCTTAATAATTGATCTTTAGTCCATGTTTCATATGTTCTGGAGGGATTATGTAATTGTTGAAAATACTTTCTCCATGTTCCCATGACTTCCCTGTCTTCTTTCATTATTTTTCCTTTGGCATTCTTAATTTGTCGTATTGGGCATGCTTTGGTCTTTCTCATGCTCTTCATTGCCCCCCAGAACAGCTTTTGATTTCCTTAATAGCTTTCTTGAAGTCTTTGTCCAAACTTTTCTTCCATTGTTCCTATTTTGCTTTCCTCACATCCTCTTGGGCGATATTTCTTTTATTCACGTAATCTATCCTATCCTCTGGTCTCTTTGTTTGCAAGTATTTCTTCCAGGCATCCTTCTTTTCTTTGATCTTTATTTTGACATTCTCATTCCACCAAGCTGTTCTTTTCCCACCTCCTTTAATTTGTGTCCTACCATAGACCCTTTCGGTACTACTGAGGAGTGTTTCTTTATACATTTGCCACTTTTCTTCTATTGTGCTATCATTCAGATCCATATGCCTTTCACTGATAGATCTTTTTATCCTAGATTGGTATATCTCTTTTACTATTGGTTTATTGAGTTCCTCTATTTTGAGTTTAGTAGCTTTTTTCTCTTTCTTTTTCTGATTGTTTTCTTCAGTCAGTAATCTCATTTTGCCAATCACTAGGTGATGATCGCTAAATATTTCTGCTCATCTGTTTACTCTTACATCCAATGTACTGTAAAAAAAATGGAGCTGCTAACTATTATGTAGTCTATCATTGACTTTTCACGCCTGTCTTCGTTTACTCTTGTATATTTGTGGATATCTTTATGAGGAAAAAAGGTGTTGGCTATTTTCATGTTATTCTTTAGGCAAACATCCATTAATCTCTCTCCATTTGGAGAAGTTGTTGTCTCTCCTTCTTTACCTATTACTCCTCCTGATGTTTCTATATTGTTGCCTACTCTAGTGTTTAAATCTCCTAAGACCGTTAGTTCCTGTTTGTGTTTAAGATTCTCTGCAGCTATTTGTAAATCGTTTTCGAGGGTATCTTTTTCTTCTTTAGTTGCGTCTTCATTTGGTCCATAAACTATTAATAATTCACTTTCTCTTCTTTTTTGGTTTAACATTTACCTCTAATAGCCGTGGGCTTATAAATTTCCAGCTTTCTATTAGCTTTTCCTGCCTTTTATGCACTAGGAGACCTACTCCTACTCTAGCTCTATCTTTGACATCTACTCCTGAGAAGATTAAAATATGATTTGGTCCTACATTTTCTATTCCTTGTCCTTTTTTCTTTGTTCCTGTAATAGCCAAAATGTCTACTTTGAATTTTTTCATTTTTTTCAACTAATTCTAACTCTTTTCCATTTATTGCCCTAACGTTTCATGTTTCAAAAATCACAGTCCATGTTCGTTTCCATTTTCGTCGTTGAAAGGTCAAGCCGGTTATATTATATTTATTTCTCTGCATCAGTTAAGGTTTCAGATAAGCAGGGGATTAGCCCACTGTACCCTAGGTAGATGGTGGGGCTGCCACCTTGAGGCCCCCTACCGGTCCCTGTTATTTTCTGTCATGGTTAACTCCCTTAGCCTTTGGTCATTCAAGACCAGCCTGCAAGGCAGCAGGTTGTTATTTTCTGTCAGGGTTAACTCCTTAGCCTTTGGTCAGTCAAGACCGACATGCAAGGAAGCAAGTTGTTTTCTGTCAGGGTTAACTCCCTTAGCCTTTGGTCAGCCAAGACCGACCTGCAAGGCAGCAGGAGACTCGTGGAGGGCGGGATCATCTACTCCTGTACATATGCTTACCTGTCCACTGCCCGGTCCAAAACTAATAAGTTATACAAATTTTGAACCGAAACATTATTTTACATTTACTATTTTTACTGTTAGCATTTTTTTCTTTGTATTATTATCTGTATTTCATGTGTTTTGCGCACCACCCCTCTGTCATATTTATTTCTTATTTCTGTTTTATTTCGCCACGGTACTCCTACATAATACACTGTCACCAAAGATTATTTATACATATTTGTATTATAATCTTTGGTGTCACTATTCTTTACACCCTCTTTCCATTCCATTATTTTCGTTTTCGTCCTTTCTTCTTTTTTACCCATCTACTTTGTCTTAGAAACTAATATCAAATGCTTAAACTTTCTGATGCATATGCTTCTTACTTGATTCTGTGTAGATTGCTTCTCACAATCTCTTTTCCTATTATTCCTTTTTATTAACTCACACCTCTCCTGTAAGCCTTTCCTTATTAAATTTCTCCTTATTCATCCTTCCGTTTCTACCTGCACTTCACCCTCCACTCCTGTTTTATTTATTCTCATAATTTTCTTGTTGTAAATGTGTTTGTTGTGTTGTGAAATGTTAGGTCTATGTGTTTGCGTATTTCTCCTTTGTGGAGTTTGCATAGCATCTTTGCTTGTCATCATTCTGTTCTAAATCCGCCGCTATATTTTGGTGTATTACTCCAAAACTATCACTTTTTTCTTGGTAGAGGGAGAAGAAGATGGGTTTCCATTCGCCATCGCCAAATACCATGCGTGTACTCCATCATGAGACATCATTCTCAGCTAGCCTTCCCTGCAACAGTGCCGTAAGAAAGCCTGCACAGCACAGTACAGGTAGATGACGTTCTTCCCGAGAACCATACATTTGTACCAGATTGGAACAAGTTGCCTCGGGGAGGTTGTGACGGCTGAGTTGCTGGACTGCTACAAGTCCAGGCTGGCCCCCATCTCTAGAACCTGAGGCAGCCTCCTCCCGATAACCACCATTCCCCAAAACCATCCCTCCCAGACACTCTTTTTAATCCCCCCATCCTCCCTCCACGACTGCTGCAGAGTCTTGGCATCATGTCGGTGCACGCTGAATGTACACTGGCTGGCCAGGCCACCAAACCTTTAAATCCTTACAATAACGTAATCTTCGGCAATATCCCCGAACTATGACAGAACCACCAATAACATGATATTGGCCGTATAAAGAAAGAAAGAAGAAGAAGAAGAATCTAAAAAAAAACAACAAGAAGAAGACATCTTTTTAGATTAAATTAGAGACTCGGGACTCTAAACTAAACATTGTGTTGAAGTTGAAGACAAAAAGTAAGGAGTAAGGACTTCAAATTTGAGAGTTAGCGCCCAGCAGTCGATTACTTGCAACAAAGTCAGAACACAACCTTCACTATCTTTGGTTGGCATGGGCATGACAGTTATCTCCACTTGTGTTATGCTGTAGAAATAGGAGGAAGGAACGGTTACTCTACGAGAATCAACTAGATCTAGTACAAGTATAGAGGAGAAAATCATGATTGAGATCTTGGCTCGCTGGGTTAACGATAATGAGATAGATCTAGAAGTAACGAAGTGGGGAACAAAAGTTGAAGATATGTGAGTCTTCCCTTCATTTAGAAAGCTTATGTTAAAGATGTTTACTGTCAAACTGAAAGTGAACGCACAGTCAATGACCTAACAATAACAAGTAGTGATAGATCCAGTAGCTTAGACTAGACCTGCTTTGACTTGTGAGTTTGAGGTTAAGTAGGTCTAGGCCTTAGTACGATCGTGACAGTAGCAAACTGTGTACGTTTAAAATTAGCAACACCATTTTTTCCGCTTTTTTTAACAGTAGGGATCCCAATGCTTCGTCTAGTTAGGATTCCACACAGGAACCAATAGAAGCCAATCGACAATCATATGAGTAATCCGTATAGTTTTGACACTCGCAAACCTTGTAGTTGTATGTAGTCTGTGAAAATAGATTCCAACATCTATACCGGCGATGATGAAACTGTGAGTATGAAGGGTAATACTGTGAATGTGAATGAAGAAACTGTGAGTATGGATGTCGATGATGAAACTTAGTGTAAATAGGAATGATAACACTGTGAGTAAAGATAAAGATGGATTTATAGTTCATATGATGCAGGCTCACCGATTGTACATCATTTATCCCCCAGCTGGCCATTCCATTCAAAATACTTCTCAGCTCCCGGTGGGATCATACAATACACAAAACTATCAGGCTTTTCGTACTCGCGCTCTGACAAGATCTTTCTCTACATCATATGTCATATAGCTGGGTACTCATTCACACCTGAGTCAAGTAAGAAAAAGAGAGTGAAGTACCTTTCCTAAGAGTACAATGTTGTGAAAAAACCCCACATGCATGTGTCAGCCGTGGGGCGTGTAGCTTCACCTCCTAAGTTCAGGGGGACTCGTTAGTCTAGATACAAGGTGTCGGCCTCTCAACCCAAAGGTTTGAGGGTTCAAGCCCAGCCAACGGTTGAAAAATTTTCTCAAGTTTTTTGAGTGAAATCTACGTGTTACTGCGTCTTTCCCAAGGAACACAATGTTGTACCTAGTTTTGCTAGGATTCGAACTCGAGACTTCATGATCCCCAGTCCGGCAGCCTAACCGTTCGGCCACCGGCGCCACTCCAACCAAAAAATCTGGTACTAATTTGATGTCACAGTGACAGGAATGGTTGGCCAGATGAATACCGTCGTCAAATTTGTTAATGGGAATGAAACAAAAAATAAGAAGGGTCATAATTATTATGTGGGTTTCCTGCATGATTATTACGTTAGTTTCAGAGAGCAATCCCTCCTGATTTTGTGTAAACATAGTGAAAAACAAAGGGAGTTAGGATGGCCTCCCCTCCAAATAAGATTCAGATATAGATAGTAACTACCAAGGGAAATCTTCCATCCAGATGCCCCGGCATCACGTAACTAAATAAACACTGGGAAACTCCAGGGAGATGACCTACCCAGTGCCGCATATCGTTGCATCAGACCCGACTCATTGGTACGCAGCCAGGCATTTTCGCAGTTATGTCCCTTACCAGAAAAAAGATGTTTTAAACCCCATTTGTTCGCTTCACAGAGACTTGTTGTTTATAAAACTTAATATATTTGAGATCCTCAGAACGTAAGCTTTAAGTTAGTATAATATTTATGGGAAAAGTGACATCAAAATTTTATAAAAAATGGGAAATGGGGATGAACCATTATTTTGTGAAACCTGGAGATTCTGTTATATTGGTAAATCTGTTATTATTTAACATTTAGGCAGTATTAATCCAATTTTTTTTAATTGCAAAGTAGCTAACTTTACAAAGTGTCATGTGAAGGAATAGGGTCAATACATAACCAGACGAAAGTCGGATCAATTTCGATTCAATAGTTGGTCCCAGTCCTATATATATTTTATAGTCTGATGTCAGTGACCTTTGAACTGCTTGTGTTCAAATAAATTGTCTGTTGTTTGGGTCTCTTACTGTATCACATTGCTATCTCAAGCAGTCATGAAATACTGCTGCAACTGAAAGCAACCTCTTAAAAATATGCACTCTTTTTCCCTCTCCTCAACATTTTATCTAAATTTTGTCCCTTGGATGTGCTCAACTATTCAAATCCTTCTGTTTATTCAATATTTACAATGCAACCATGTTAGGAAGCATATTATGCTTTGCAGCAAATGTGAATATGTAGATGGGGATTTTTTTATAAAAGACAGTAGAATGAGAGTTAAAGAGTATATATATATAAGGCCTTCAGACGCATGAGTGATTGGAGATGTTGATTTCAACGGATGGTCCTTGCGGTGGGAGTAGTCTGAATGTAAATGAACTGGGACAGTGTTTAGGGACCTGTGCAACTCAATTTACCTGGCAAGGTCGCAAATGGTGCGATTTACATGATAACAGAGACATGTTTCCTGAATTGTCTTTCAACCAATGACTTTTTTGTTTTTAGATATATTCATTTTATACATATTGAGGTGTAGTGTGATGTTTGTTCCATGCCCATGTATCTTAGCTCCATTCCCCTGTATGTGTGTTTATTTTTTTGCTTTCAGTTTATTGGGCTCGTCATAATCGTGGCAGACAGTAAAGATGAAAGCGACCCGTTTGATCAAAGACACACTGGCAGTGGTGCTTCCATGTCTTTTAGTAGCTCTTATTGCCATTCAGGTACACATGTGCCGAAGTGTGTTCGATTTAAGAAATTCATACCTTGTGGAAAATCTCCCAGCCCCTTCGGATAGAGTATGGGATGCTCTCAGCGGCAGCAAGTACCCGCATAATGTGTATCCCTCCATACCTCACCGTAAGACGGAGAGTCAAGTTGTCGCAGGACTGACGGGAGTGAATAATGAAACGGATGCAAGTTTTCATGATCATGGCATTAATTTTTCGAAACAATACAGAGAGTCAGTACTGAAACCAGGCTTTCCCTCGCTAACTGTTCATTACCTGTGGTGTGTAGATGGATATTTTGAACTGAACCAGTATCTCACTATATTGAGCATTCTTGACCAGTTTCGCCCGGATAAGATTGTCATCCATTACAGAGTAAGACCCCGGCCTGATCCCCACGGTTATTGGAGGTGGCTTGAAGATCTTGAGCGTGACGTTGTTATGCTAAGCCTGAAGCCGTTGAGAAACGCCAAGTATTGTTCCCATGACTTGTCCTCGGGCGTCACTCTGGAACACTTTCCTGACCCCCACGGTATTTTTATTTTAGGAGACAACATGATAACTAATTTATCGAGACCGGACATTGTACATCTCATGAGTAAATCATTTTCAACAGGAAGAAGGGTGTGCCTACACAGAGGCTGGAAAGTTTGGGTCAAAGTCAAGTATTTATTGTATCAGATGCCGAGCCATTTCACATTTCTCAAAGTCCTGGCCGAGTGGTCATATCTTGCCCTACTGATACAGATTTCAATAACAGGGCAAACGTAAACTCAGTCCGTTGCGTTGGCATGCAATCCTACACCCTCCTGAACTGTTTTTTAACATGGAAACTAGATTTCATAAATATGCGAGGACGTTGATGTACGGATCCGCTAAGCCAATAGAAATAAGCATGGCCCCTTCTGCTCAGATACCAAACAACGTTCACATTATTTTAGATGATAACAAAGACAAAGTGAGTCCTCTTCTTTATCTCAGCATAAAAAGTGCTTACGTTACCGGAAAAGCAGACAGGGTTTTCATTCACGGCCACAATAAACCCCATGGCGAGCTCTGGAATAAGTTGGTCTTCTCCGATCTTTTAGAGCCTAGATATATTCCTACTGCCTCACTGCCGGCTTCAAATTCAAAGAGCAAAGCGATTGAATCTTACCTTATTTACACCCTTCTTCAACACGGCGGTATAGCCACTTTAGGCGATGCCATTTTTGTGAAGCCCGTGAATTCTATGCCCCTGCGTGCCAAGGCCGTTGCGATGTTACAAAAGAGCCAGTATCACCAGAGACATAGAGTGCTAAACACTGCCATCCTTGCGGCGGCGCCTGGATCAGATTTCATCAAAAACATCCTGGGGATGGTCTATCAAGCAGGGCAGTCAACTGGCAACGCTGGTCTAGATGAGATAGCTACTCATGTATCGGAAATAGACCCAAAATCTGTTTTGATAGACTCGTTTTTGACCTCACACCAAGTCTGTAAGGACCGACGATGTATGATAGCTGGCGGACACTTTTCACCAGACGACACCTACACAACAAGACTTTTGTGGGACGACTATGAACAGCCTAAAAGTCTCACTGAGTTTTTAAGTATTGAGGGTCCTTCTAGAACTTATTTGTTAAGTTTAGTGTAGGATAATGTAGTATGGTACTTAAACTTAAAAGCGTTAACAATGGAATACACATGTCATCAATTCCATAGAACTTTAAAAAAAAAATTCACTTTATATGCAACTGACTTTAACTTCGCTCATTATATTTTCATGAAGGAAAATTCATAGTTTGTCTAAATTGATTATGTTATGTGTCTTGCAGAGTTAAGAGACTTTGTCAATAATTGTGTGTGCTATGTGTGTTGCAGAGTAAAGAGAGTTTGCTTATAATTGTGTGTGCTATGTGTGTTGCAGAGTAAAGAGAGTTTGTCTATAATTGTGTGTGCTATGTGCGTTGCAGAGGAAAGAAAGTTTGTCTATAATTATGTGTGTTGCAGAGTAAAGAGAGTTTGTTTATAATTGTGTGTTGCAGAGTAAAGAGAGTTTGTTTATAATTGTGTGTTGCAGAGTAAAGAGAGTTTGTTTATAATTGTGTGTTGCAGAGTAAAGAGAGTTTGTTTATAATTGTGTGTTGCAGAGTAAAGAGAGTTTGTTTATAATTGTGTGTTGCAGAGTAAAGAGAGTTTGTTTATAATTGTGTGTTGCAGAGTAAAGAGAGTTTGTTTATAATTGTGTGTTGCAGAGTAAAGAGAGTTTGTTTATAATTGTGTGTTGCAGAGTAAAGAGAGTTTGTTTATAATTGTGTTATGTGTATTTTCTGTTGTAGAGTGAAGAAAGTCTGTTTATAATTATTGTACATGTGATTGTATATGTTGCATAATACATATATGTTCACCGAAGAATGACTGGTGTTCAACACAAATTGTTGATGTGCATAATATATGGGTACTTTCTACATCACCAATGAAACTGTCTTAACACGCAAGTCCATGAAATACAGGACATTAGATTTGCCCTTCAAATGATCGAAAGCACTCTTCGACGTTTCTTTATAAATATTGGAGGCATTGAACCATAAGAAAAGCTCTTAATGGTCTGAACACAAATTTCTGTTTTTCTTCCCACCTTGGAATTTCTAGCCTCAAGTAAGTAAAGGAATGGATTTACTTGTTTAAATCGTTTGAAAAAATTTAACTCTAAGCATGAAGGTGTTTTGGTGCAAAATTGATTATGTCTTTCCGTTTATTATATTCGAAAGGTTAAAATAGTCATTAGATTGAAATCCAGGATGCATAACATAGTGTTTGCAGCCTAGCCGGTGTTCTACATTTATTATACATTTTGCTTTTTTTGAAAAATTACGTCACTCAGACTTTCATGTTTAGACAGTTTCACCAACGATATAATTTTCTCTTAACCATTGTGTGCGAGCATAAAGAAAATGGGAAGTAAGAGATGATGTAAATGGAAGTAACTTTGATCAACTTTCATTTTGGTCAATTCCTTCATGTTACCCTGTCTATTGAAACTCATTGCAATATACATTTGTCATCTAACCATTGGCTCAGAATTAATATTGTCCTAACTAGGACTGCACATGATCTTGTTTTGAGCAAAAAAGTTCAAACAGTTTTGAGGCGTTGTAGCTGAACTGTAGTGTTGTGAGCTGGTAATAACACAGCTGGGGTTTTTTCACAACTTTATGTTTATGAGTGCCAAGCTATAGGGAGAGAAAGATCTTGTCAGAGTGTTAGTACGAAAACTCTAACAGGCTTGTGTACTGTATGCTCCCCTGGATTGAGAAGGACTTTGGGGGATAAATGATGCACAGTTGGTGAGCCTACACTTGTGCGGAGATACATCCATCGTTATCTAATATCTTCAAAAAATCTCAGCTGGGAAGAGAATCTCAAGTTAGGACAAAAAGCAAATGGAGTTTGTGACAAAAGTAGTCTATCGAATTTGTTACAATTTTTGTGTGTGAGAGTGAGAGACAGAACAATTGACTACCTTGAATCTTATGATGATTATAATTCTCATATAGTCAAATGTGTAGTTAAGATAATATGATTCTGAGTCAACTATTTGTCTTGGAGACAAACAAGAGCGTTTGATGGATGACTGTACCGCCAACGCCAACAGATTTGTTACTTTCCATACCAGTTTGTCTCTGATTTTTCAATTATTATTTTTTTCACTGAAAATGAAATCAACGAAGAGATGTTTTCTGTATAAAAATTATGTTTTTAAAAATTGCATTCAAATAACCTATTTAAATTGAAATCATGTAAGGGCTTCAACCAAAGATTTATATCCATTCAAAAACCTGCTTACTTTGCCCAGAGCTATATATATGGGGGAGGGGGGAAAGAGGGTTTCTGGTGTGTCCTACTTCTTTCCTTTCACTCATTTACTCATCTCTTTCATATCATTGATTCCTCTGATTTTACCCTGAAATTACCGCATTTGGTGGACAGAGCAAATGCCAATGGAACAAAGCCCATTGGGGTTAGTTGAGAAAGTTAATAGTAAAAGTACAAGGAGGGAATTATTCACATGGAGTCAAAGCTAGGAGTTGTCTCCCTTCCTTGATCCTTCCACTTAAAGAAAGAAAAACATATTGAATATAGTCTACAAAACATTCATATATATATATATGTATATATATATACGCATTTACGTCAAAAGACAAATTTTCATATTTTCATAGTTACACCACGTTTATGTCAGTGTGCAATTCAAAACCGTAAATTTTGCTTAGTGGCCTATGCAATATGTTATTGTCTGTCCACTTATACAACAAAATACGAACATGTGTATTTATATAGGCACTATAACTTTATTAACATACATAATGTAATAAGAACAAAAGCGTGTATTTGAACCATTGGCTGTAGCACCAAAAACCAAAGATCCTCTTGTCAAATATTTATCTTTCATGTTGTCTAACTAAGCGTGCCTTCACACATGTATACATGGGTGTATATTATATTTGTGTATATATATATCTTGATAACCCAGTGCTTAGGTGACTGGACATGGAATCATGAGGTCCTGGGTTTGAATCCTGCTAGTGCCAATTATAGGTCAGGATGTTGTTTCCCTCGGGAAAGACACTTGACCCTCATTTCCCAATTACGCCTGCGAAGTACAATCTGTAACAACAGGCTGGCGTTCTCTGCATTTTCCCCACCCAACCCAGGTGCGAATGGGTGCAAGCACTAGTTTGGGAGTACAAACCTGCGTCAGGTTTGCATCCTGTCCAGAAGGTGATTATTATCATCTGTTCCGCTTCACACTATAGAAACAGGGATGAGCTGCGGCTCCATGAGCCTTAACGGCCTTGAAAGAAGTTTGCTTCTGCCATCAGAAACTGGGTTCAACTGTGGTGCTATGGGTCAATACTGGATAGAAGTAAGGTTCTAATCTGATGTAGATTTTTACTCCCAAGCTAGTGCTTTTACCCATTTGCACCTGAGTCGAGTGGGTAAGATGTGTGTTGATTGTTAAGTCATTTTCCCCAAAGAACACAACATCTGGCCTAGCTTTGCTAGGATTTGAACCAAGAAATTCATGATCCCAAGTCCTTCAGCCTGATCGCTTGGCTACCAACGCCACAATACTGGATAGAAGTAACAGCTTATTTTTTTAGTTTGCTTCTTTTATCAACATGGGGTTGCTGTTGGGTTTTTTTGTTTTGATAATGTGTTATAAAAGCGTAGAATTGAGATGATCAAGTACAAAGTTGTCATAATCTGTATCTCCAGAGTGACCAAAATTATTCTATTATTGGTTTTATGCAGTGACCATTATAGACATGAATTGGGGCTCACCAACAAACTTCTGGCTACTGAGTCTGACAATGAAACCTGTCCGTATTAACTTTCCAAAGCTATATATATATATATATATATATATATATATATATATATATTATAACAAGCATGCCCGTAAATAATGTTGGATTATAATTTCCCTTTATTTTAAAGTTGGGTCTCTTGAACTTTGACTGCGGTTAACTCAGAAACCACTGTATCGGTTACGGTTGGTATCAAGTACGATCATTAGATCAAATTAGTACTCGATACGCAGATTTTTTATTGACATGACCAGAAATCGAAAAATTAGATCTAGTAACAATAAAAGTTTTGTGGATTGCAGGCAAAACAATCTTTCTCCAATCAATCACAATACTGATTTGATCTAAGAGTTTATTTGCTACGAACCTAGAGTAGGCTATTTGAAATGTACATGCGAATATATGGAGGTTGTGGGTGCAGTGGTTCCTGAGTTTAAGCGGTCAGAGTTAGAGACTTCAGCTTTATATATATAGATATAGATGTAGATATAAATATAAAATATACTGTTGATGTATACTTGCTGTTCTTGTTGTACAGATCTTATTCTTCATAATAATGGACTGGCCCAAATTCCTGGTTATTATTATATTATTGTCAGTGCGCATGATTTTGAATTCAAACCACAAACTGGCATTTTGGCAATCCAACTTTGATTTGTAACTGTGATGTCTTCCGCGCTTATGACATTGCTGAATTAACCTTCTCTTGGCAGTGTGTTCTATTTGTACGGCTTTACTGTACGAGAGTGAGAGCAAATTGAGTGATGGTCACAATGATTGTGAATGTTTGAAGATGCTGCTATGCTATATATAATATAATAACGTAATTATGTGCATGTTAAGAACTTTTCTTTTTGTGGTATTTTTTATCATTTCCAAGGCTTTTGTGCAGAGTCGAAAGGAAGCTGTGTCACAATTTTATGTAGATCTAATATATTTATTAATCTATGACTTGCCGTTTCTCTAAGACAACTCCATAGTATTTTTTACAAAGGTCAAGATTTGTTGGGGATATAGGGGTCAGATAGATATTGATTTTAAAGAAAGTTTGGCAGATGACATTCTAATTCTAAGGCAGCCAGTATCAGTTTTCATGGAAATTTCATACCACAACTGATATAGGCCTTTGGAAAGGGGAAATAATTTTTTTAAAGATTTTCATTTATTGACAAGTCTCTGTGGGAACGCTACTGACTGATGTGATATCACCTGACTGAAACTGACAGATCTTTCTCTTGTGAAAAGAGTGTGCTATTTGAATTATTTCTATACCACTATGAGTTTTAAAAGGGCTTCTTCTTTTTTCTTTGTTGATGTAATAATTACTTTCTTCTTTCTTTAACAGCTCCCATTTTAACTTCCGGTGTATGGGTTTTAGATGCCCGAAATGATCGTTCTCCAGGCTGCCCTGTCCTGACATTTTCTGTTTCCTTCCATGAAAGTTAGATTTCTTTGCGTTAATGCCTCTTTTTATATCTTCTTCCCACTTTCTCGGAGGTCTGCCTTTTGGTCTTTTACCTTGAGTTTTAGCACTGTATACTGATTTAGCTATTCTATTGTCATTTATTCTGTTAACATGCCCAAACCATCTCAGTTGATTCATTTCTATCTTAGTTTTTATGCCATCTACTTTGGTTTGATCTCTTTTTGTTGTGTTTCTGATTTTGTCTCTTTTAGTTTTCCCTACTACTCTTCTTAGATATTTCATTTCGGCTGCCTGCACTCTACTGTATTCTCTACTGTCTAAGGTCCAGGTTTCACTGCCATAGAGGAGAGTAGGGCAATAAACTGTGTTGTATACTGCCATTTTGGTTTTTGTTCACAATTCTTGTTTACCTACAAATGCCTTTCCTAGATGGTTATATATTGCACTTGTCTTTTTGATTCTCTGGCTGATTTCTTCTCTTAGTTTTCCCTCTGAGTTAATCATTACTCCTAAGTAATTGTAGCTTTGAACTTGTTCTAAATTCTTCCTGCCTAATTTTGTGTTTTAGCTTCCTAGTTACTAGCATTGTTTTGGTTTTCTTTGCATTTGGTGATTTACTCTCATTCCTCTTTTACTTTTATTTAATTCATTATTCATTATGTTGATATTTGACTGGAGGTCCCTTTCTGATTTTCCAAACAGAACTAAATCATCAGCAAATGAAAGCATTGATACTTTTACTGGTTTGAGCTTCCACATACCTACATTCATTTTCTTCATTTTTGAGGATGCCTTTGTGACTGAATCCATAAATGTGATAAACAAAAGAGGACTTAGGATACAACCCTGTCTTACTCCTATATCTACATCAAATTCATTTCCAGCTACTCTCACTGCACATGTTGGTTTATTGTAAAAACTTTTAATGGCTTCTATTAAAGTTTGTTCTAGTTCTACATTCTGTTCTTTTAAGGAATGCCATAGTTCGTCCCTCCTCACAGTGTCAAATGCCTTTTTTAAGTCAATAAATCACAAGTGCAAGTCAATGTTTCTCTCAAGGAATTTTTCTATTATTTGTCTTATTGTAAATGTGTGATCTTGTGCACTTCTTCCTGGTCTAAATCTACTCTGATGTTCTTCAATCTGATCCTCTACTCTTTTCCTTAGTCTCATTTCCAGAATTCTGGCATACACTTTTCCTGGTACGCCAAGTAGTAATATCACTCTATATTTGAGCATTCCATAGTTGATCCTTTCTTGTGTATTGGTACTACCGTTCCCTTATTCCAGTCGTCTGGTACCTGTTTGGACTTCCATGCTTGTTGACATGTTGCATGTAGTAGTTTGTTTGCCTCTCTCCCTTGGTTTTTAATCATTTCTGGATAAACTTGATCTGCTCCTGGGGCTTTTCCTAATTTCACTTTTCTTATAACTTCAGCTGTCTCATCTTGATTACTTGTTACTCTTAATAATTGATCTGTACTCCTTGTTTCATATGTTCTGGAGGGATTATGTAATTGTTGAAAATACTTTCTACACGTTTCCATGAGTTCGCTGTCTCCTTTCATTATTTCTCCTTTTGCGTTCTTAATTTGTCGTATTGGGCATGCTTTGGTCTTTCTCATGCTCTTCATTGCTCCCAGAACAGCTTTTAATTTCCTTGATAACTTTCTTGAAGTCTTTGTCCAAACTCTTCTCATTGTTCCTGTTTTGCTTTCCTAACTTCCTCTTTGGTGATAGTTCTTTTACTTACGTAATCTATCCTATCCTCTGGTCTCTTTGTTTGCAAGTGTTTCTTCCAGGCATCCTTCTTTTCTTTGATCTTAGTCTTGACATTCTCATTCCACCAAGCTGTTCTTTTCCTTTCTCCTTTAATTTTTTCCTACCAAAGACCTCTTCAGTACAACTGAGGAGTGTTTCTTTATATATTTGCCACTTTTCTTCTATTGTTCTTTCCTTCAGATCCATCTGCCTTTCACTGATAGATCTTTTTATCCTGGATTGGTATATATGTTATACTATTGGTTTATTTAATTCTGTTTTGAGTTTAGTAGCTTTCTTCTCTTTCCGTTTCTGTTTGTTTTCTTCAGTTAATAATCTGATTTTGGCTATCACTATGTGATGATCACTAAATATTTCAGCTCCTCTGCTTACTCTAGCATCCATTTTACTGTAAAAAATGGAGCTGCTAACTATTATGCAGTCTATGGTTGAATTTTCACATCTGTCTTCATTTGCTCTTGTATATTTATGGATATCTTTATGAGGAAAAAATGTGTTAGCTTTTTTCATGTTATTCTTTAGACAAAAATCTATTAGTCTCTCTTCATTTGGAGAAATTGTTGTCTCTCCTTCTTTACCTATTACTCCTCCTGATGTTTCTACATTGTTGCCTACTGTAGCGTTTAAATCTCCTTAAACCATTAATTCCTGTTTGGGTTTGAAATTCTCTGCAGCTATTTGTAAATCATTTTCGAAGATATATTTTTCTTTTTTTTGGTGGCATCTTCGTTTTGTCCATAAGCTATTAATAATTTAATTTCTCTTCCTTTTGGTTTAATATTTACCTCTAATAGCCTTGGGCTTACAAATTTCCAACTTTCTAGTAGCATTTCCTGCCTTTTATGCATTAGGAGGCCTACTATATACTCCTGCTCTAGCTCTATCTTTGACATCTACTCCTGAGAAGATCAAAGTATGATTTGGTCCTACATTTTCTATTCCTTGTCCTTTGTTTCTGTAATAGCCAAAATGTCTACTTTGAATTTTTCCATTTCTTCAGCTAATTTTAACTCCTTTCCATTAATTGCCCTAACATTCCATGTTCCAAAAATCAGTCTGTGTCCTTTTCCAGAGTCGTATTCGAAAGTTCAAGCCGGGTATATCATTGTATATATTACTTTGAATCTGGTTGTTTTGGACAAGCAGGGGATTAGCCCACTGTACCCTAGGTAGATGGTGGGGCTGCCACACTGAGGCCCCTACCGGGCCTCGTTATTTTCTGTCAGGGTTAACTCCGTTAGCCTTTAGTCATTCAAGACCAGCCTGCAAGGCAACAGGTTGTTATTTTCTGTCAGGGTTAACTCCCCTTAGCCTTTGGTCATTCTAGACCGACCTGCAAGGCAGCAGGTTTTTTCTCTCATGGTTAACTCCCTTAGCCTTTGGTCAGCGAAGATCTGCCTGGAGGGTGGGATCATCTACTCCTCGTACAGGTGCTTACCTGTCCACTGCCCGGGTAATAATTACTAAATATGACAAATCGTCTGACATTTCATCTCTTAATTTAAATATTCAAACTCAAGATCTCAGACAGTGAGTAAATTAAAATGAGATAGATTTCAAGGTTTTTGAATGTTAAAAAGCATAAAGACGAGAAAGAAAACCGTAGTGCCGTTAGAAATGTTTTTGTTGTTTTGAGATATAAACGTGAAGCAGCCATATTTGTTTCTCTGCAGAACTGCCATTCTAAAAGCATTATTTAATACTACATGTGTTACTAGTCATCTCATGTTTTCTTAATTTTTTCAGATTTTCCTTTATTTTAATTTTATGTAAATGGGAAAATTTGCTCACTTCTCTTGTTTATTTCTTTGATTTATGCGACAGAGAGAAAGAAAATGTTTTTCAATTTTTATGATATTCAATTCCAAATATTTATATCTTTATCCTTTATAAAGAATGGGTTGCTCAAAAGAATACCCTCTGTTTGTGTTTAGCAATGGGTTTTTTTCTTGAGATGGTCCTCCATAACGTTGCGTGGTTTCCTCCCGCATGTCTGTTCTCTATTACAATTTTGTGACATCTCATAACTGTTAGTCTGATTCTGAAGTAAAATTTATTTTTAAACATTTTTATATAACATTTACCTTATTCATAATAAGAATAATAACAAAAATAATGATAACAATTATACGCACATATTAATTAATAAGAATAATAACAAAAATAATGATAACAATTATACTTATATATTAATTAATAAGAATAATAACATCTAAAACTTATTTATTATTTGCATGTTTGTTTGATTGTAATGTTGAATTAGAAGAGTTGTGTCTTTTGGGTTTTTGATTTGATTTTACCCACATCCACAACTAAGGTGATCTCGGGTGTCTTTTGGGGATGTTTTTCTTTACTGGCCGGTGGTGATTATGCAAATTGAGATTTTGAGCGTCCTTAGAAATAGGGAGTACCATAATAACATACTCAGTATCATTTTGTCATGGATGACTTGGAGTGGACTGCCTAGTGTCAGGCTTATTATTATCATATAATGGTTCAGGTTCATACATCATATCACAAAACTAGATATATATTTATTTATTTTTTGATTGGGCACGTGCAAATCAGTGTGGTGGTTGCATTTCGTAATATTTGTTTATCGTTGTGTTGTGTTAGTTTAGGAAGGGTCTTGTTTTAGTTTAGGAAGGGTCGTTCTGCATGCTTTACTACATAATTGTACATGTAAATCTTGTTTTGAGGGAAAGTCTTGCTAGTTTGTACAGATGAGCTTTTTAGTTTTCTCATGTTGTTTCCTTCTTCCCCAGCAAAATCCAGTGTCACATTTAGTACAAACAAGTCTTACATTCCAAATATGATATTTGATTTTGACATCCTTTTTGTGCCTTTATTTCATCATATTTCATGTTTATGGATGACATTTTTTTAAATTATATAAATTGGGCGAACAAATTCTTTTTTAAATTCTGCAACAGTTATTTGCTGTGCTTGGGTTGTTTTTTGTTTTGTTTTGTTTTTGTTGTTGTTAGTGTTTCTTATCATAGTTATAGACTTTAGCATATGAGGGGGTGAAATGCAAAACCCGCTATGCGCCATTATTACATACTTACGGACTTTGAATGAAGAATCTTCTGATGATGAAATCATTTTTGTTAAAAACTGACTATACCATATTGTAATGTGGTTCTAAACATCAAATTGATCGGGCTTTATTTAGAACTAAGGGAAGACAAAATTGATTTTCACAAGTTTTTTTGTGTGTGGATATAGCAGTTTTTGCATCTCACCTTCTCATATGCACGGAGTCACTGCATTTGTCACTGAGGTACGAAATCTGATTTCTAAATTTTGTATATGATACAAATACATGATACAAGTATGTCTCGATACAAAATGGTAGTCTAGGATTGATTTGGTATCTTTTACGGTCTAACTTGTTAATATTTCTTGTACATGAGTACATGAATACAATTAGTGCATTTTTTTCTTGTGATAGTATTTTTATTTTTTTATTAGTAAGCTTTATTTCTATCAATTGTGCATATAGATCTAGTAGTACTTAATCTGAAGTGAGATCATTTTTTTCATGCTTAAATTTAATCATGTTCATATTTAATTAAATATTTTCCTTCGCTCCCATTGAGTTTTGTTTTCCGTCACCTTTCATGATTGAGGGTGAGAATTATGCATTCCATTATACGCTATTCTTTGTCTAAAATCACACTGCATTGCATTTCATTACTTATTTTATACGCTAGTCGTTGCTTAAATACAATGTACATATGAATTGGTTTGATAAAACTACAAACGAAGAACTTCGGGAAAAGGCACATCGAGAACCGATCGAAGTACAGATTAAGAGAAGGAAATGGGGATGGCTTGGACACACCTTTTAGAAAATCGTCAGAGAACATAACGCGTCAGGCCTTAAAATGGAATCCAAAAGGAAAGATAGGTCGAGGGAGACCAAAGACAGCATGGTGGAGGTCAACCCTGCAGGAAGCTGGGCCTTTCCTTGAATGAGACAGAGATGGTGGCGCAGGACAGAGTGAAGTGGAGAGACCTCATTGGCGACCTATGCCCCACCCAGGATAAAAGGTTTAAGTCAAGTCTTTGTCTAAAATAACATGGCATGGCATCCCATTGTACACTGGTCTTTGCCTAAAATCACATGGCATGGCATCCCATTGTACACTAGTCTTTGCCTAAAATCACATGGCATGGCATCCCATTGTACACTAGTCTTTGTCTAAAATCACATGGCATGGCATCCCATTGTATACTGGTCTTTGCCTAAAATCACATGGCATGGCATCCCATTGTATACTGGTCTTTGCCTAAAATCACATGGCATGGCATCCCATTGTATACTGGTCTTTGCCTAAAATCACATGGCATAGCATCCCATTGTACACTAGTCTTTGTCTAAAATCACATGGCATGGCATCCCATTGTATACTGGTCTTTGCCTAAAATCACATGGCATGGCATCCCATTGTATACTGGTCTTTGCCTAAAATCACATGGCATGGCATCCCATTGTATACTGGTCTTTGCCTAAAATCACATGGCATAGCATCCCATTGTATACTGGTCTTTGCCTAAAATCACATGGCATGGCATCCCATTGTATACTGGTCTTTGCCTAAAATCACATGGCATGGCATCCCATTGTATACTGGTCTTTGTCTAAAATCACATCGCATGGCATCCCATTGTATACTGGTCTTTGCCTAAAATCACATGGCATGGCATCCCATTGTACACTGGTCTTTGCCTAAAATCACATGGCATGGCATCCCATTGTATACTGGTCTTTGCCTAAAATCACATGGCATGGCATCCCATTGTATACTGGTCTTTGCCTAAAATCACATGGCATGGCATCCCATTGTACACTGGTCTTTGCAAAAATCACGTCACATAAAAGTTCTGTCAAAGCCATTGCGTATGACGGACATTCAAATTTTCCCAACTACACATTCAATTTTTGTGAATCTGTATAATGCCAGCGCATCACACATATGATCATACGTGTAGGACAGCCGTATGAGCCATGTATGACTGTGTGGTGGTAGGGCACCTAGATAAGAAGCATGTCCAACATAGGTTTTTATTCCCAAGCTAGTGCTGGTACCCATTTGCACCTGGAGTGGGGAAATGTGTGTTAGTGTTAGGTATCTTTCCCAAGGAACACACCGTCAGAACTGATTTTGCTGTGGTAGGACTAAAACCTGGGACCTCGTGATCCCAAGTCCAGCAGCCTTACCACTCGACCACCAATACCACTTAAGTTTAAAAGCACATTTTATATTTGGAGTTTAGGATGGCGGTGATGTCCTGGGCTGGAATCCTGACGATTCTATGTCCGACGTTGTGTTCCTTGGAAAAGACACTTAACAGTAACAAACATTATTTATTACAAGCATCGGGGGGGGGGGGGGTGTTGAATAAAACCTGCGGCAGACTAGTGTCCCGTCCAGGAGGCAATGTAGTCACTGGTCACCTGTGCTTCATGGAACTTGACAATTTTATTACTGCCACGCGTTAAAAATAATGGCGTCGCTGGCCGAGTGGTTAGGCTGCAGGACTCGGGATCATGAGTTCCCAGGTTCGAATCCTAGCAAATCTAGGTCAGCCGTTGTATTCCATGGGAAAGACATGTAACACACATTCCCCACTCGATCCAGGTGCAAATGGGTACAAACACTAGCTTGGACTTGGAGGTATAAACCTGCGTCAGACTAACGTCCTATCCAGGAGGTGATTATTATCGCCTGTTCCGTTTCATGCTACAGAAACCAGGATAAGCTGCTCTATGGGTCCTAATGGCCTGAAAGGAACTTTACTTTTATACTTTGAAATACATTTTCTCTCTGGATTTTTTTTAATGAGGTGATAACTGTTCTAATTATTACTATAATTTATTTGTACACTTTATTGCAGTGCTATGATACAGCTCAGTTGAGAAAGTTGTTTTTTGGGAGTTTTTAAAAAAAAATTATTTATGGTTTTTTTTCTCCCTTTTTAAGATTCCTTTTTACTTTTTATAATTTTTCACCCTGATTGTGTTTTGATTTTTAACAAATAAAAGATGAAATTACTTTGCACACAAATCAGAGCCGTGTTGTATTTTAAAAAACTTGTTTGTATAGTTTAAATGTGATATTGTTTATAATATTAAAAACTGTTGATTTTTGTAATGAAGCAGTCAACATGCAAGGATATTTCTTTAGTTCTTGTCATGAACATTGGTCTCGTATTAATAAGATCAATTTCTGGAATTAAGACGCAGGTCGTCTTCAGTTATCAATCGTCTAACAGGGCTGCCTTACTTCTTTATGAAGTTTTAACAATTTGATTGTCTCGTCTTTGTGCCTACGTGGCTTCAACTTCAATGTTTATTTCATGTCAAAATTTGTCACCTTAACTATGATACATGTAGTCATCTTCTCTTTAATTTTTTACTGTTTCTTGTCGTATACTTCCAGTTGCTATATTTGTATTACTAGTAGTACTAGTAAGATGCTTTCCTTCTTTCACTTGTCTTTCATCTTGCTGTTTCCTCTTTAAGTCACCCTGAGATCACTGTGATAGTAAATTTTAATGAATCTGTCAAGTCTTCACTCTTTTCTCTCTTGTTTTACTCATAAACTGTGACCATCAGCCGGGGGGGGGGGGGGGGGGGGGGGGGGGGGGAGATAAGATTTATTTCCATTCAGACACCAATCAACGAATCAGATTTTCATTTTATTCTTAGTTTGAATCTTAGAATGTAACATTAACATTTTAACACTGGATCCCTGGGGAAAGACACTTAACACTTGAGCTCTCACTCCATCCAGGTGTGAATTGGAACCAGTGGTTATAACTAAGAGCTAAACCCTTTGCTGAGCTGTGTCCTGTTCAGGAGGTGAATTAAATTTCCTGTTCCGCTTAACGCTACGAAGACCTATGTGTTCACAATATTGACAACAAGCATGCACGAAGACAATATTGGATTATGATTTATCTTTCTATTAAAGACAGGTCTCTCAAACATTGGGTGTGGAAATTGCAAAAACCACTGTACCATTGTCATTAGGTACCATTACATGATCGAGTCAGTATTCCTTACTGAGTTTTCCCCAGGCTTTTCGTTTTCAGTGAAATGATAGAAAATTGATGACTTAGTAACAATAAAAAGTTTCCTCAATCGAAAGCGAACAATTAAAAAAAAAAAAAAAAAATTCAAACACTGTCTTGATCCAAAAGTTCATGTGACAAGAACCTAAAGCAAACTCTTGACTACCTACATGGTGTGAAGAACACTTGTCCTAAGGGCAGATGATTTGATTTGATTTACCCACATCCACAACTAAGGTGAACTCTTGTGTTTTGGTAGGATTTTTTATTTTGCCAGGACTGCCCTGTAAACAGCCAAGAGATCTTTAACGTGCACAGTGTGTTGTGATCTGCTCTCGGGACTTCCTTTTACCCTCCATCTCTGATGGGACTCGATGTCGATCCACCTACCTGGACCAGAGGGAGGGGGGTAGATTTTACTCGAAAAAGCTTGAGAAATGTTTTAACCGTTGGTGCCCTGCCACTACCATTTGGTTGAGAGGCCGACACCTCGCCTCTGTACTACCAAGTCCCCCTAAGGGCAGTGGACACCTCGCCTCTGTACTACCAAGTCCCCCTAAGGGCAGTGGACACCTCGCCTCTGTACTACCAAGTCCCCCCTAAGGGGACACCTCGCCTCTTCCCCCTAAGAGTTCATTGAGTTCATTGCTCAAAGTTGGAGAAAATCAGCTTTACTCAATGTATAGATAAATATTGTTGCGTTTTATTGCATGGTATAATTTCTTATTTAATCAAGTGTTAAGGAAGAGAATTTAATTGTCCTTCTTGTAGTAGAGGTATCAAAATCAATACATCATACATCAATTTTTACGTGAAAAATGAAAAGAGAATGACATTAAGTAAAATGCCTTCTTTTTGGAAACAAAACACTATACAAACACAACTGAACTGTTATAACAAATCTTCAAATAAGTATTTCAGTCAAGAAACTGATGCCTTTGACACAACATATCCATACGTACTCGACTGAATGAATTAAATACAACAAGGTGGTGAATTCATTCAATTAAAGACAGTGAATTTATTTGAAACATCAGGACAATCCAGCAATAATCACTAAATAGTCAACAACAATAATAGTACATGTCTTATAAGTGACAAAAATATCACCATTAATCATGTAGACAAAAATAAAAATTCAAAATAACATTCACCATTTTCTCTGCTGACAATTAGTAATTACACAAGTTAAAACAGTCAACACTGCTACCTGCTAAAAACTTAACTCATAGAAATAAAAACATTCGATTAATGTCAACCAATGGCTGACCACGATTTCATTGGTCCCTGACTGGTACATTTCAATTTTACTGTTCTGGTACAAATTTGCAGTTATGAACAAGGCGAAGCCTACAAAAACATTCTCTCATCAAACCAACACGAACAATGCTCTTCCTCTCACTCAGTCTCAATTAACCACAGAATGTTTCTATATCTAAGGATGGCAAGTACAATGATGAAAATGAAAATAAATGACAAATTAATTTATTCCAAATGTATTATATCATTACTAGTCTGGGATTTCAGACATGATGTTGTCTAGGGTTGCCATCTTGACACTTCCAGAGCTGTGAAAAATGACTGGGGAAGGAAGAACATTCAATTAAAGTTTTTTTTTTTACCACAGAAATAACTTTTATTGTTGTAACATGCATTTTAAAATATACTTGGCAACAACAACAAAAGTGCACCATTCAACTTCATATAAATTCCATTGTTGAAAAAAAAAAACCAAAAATTAAATCTAACTTGACGTCAAAACTAAAACCTGCGTCAGACTAGTGTACTGTCCAGGGGGATTATTATCACCTGTTCCGCTTCACGTTTTAGAAACCTAGATAAGCTACAGCTCTATGGGCCATAAAGGCCTTGAAAGAACTTCACTTTTCTTTTCTTGACATCAAAACTCTTGTCATCAGTCTTTTAACCAGTAATCAATGCGATTGTAATAAATAATGTTTATACATACTGGTACTTTTAAAGTCCGTAATTGTTTGGGGTTTTTTTTATTCCTAGACAGCGGTAAGGAACTTTTTTGTTTTACATGTATTTTTTTTATACATCTCTCATCTTGCCATTTCCTTTTAATTCACGAAATATAATACAGATTGATGATACCTGACAACTATCTATTTTTCTCACTTATCATTCAAGTATTTTAGACCAAACATGTAATTACGAACCAAAGCAAAGAAGAGTATAAAGTCTAGCACCACAAACAGTCACGCAACGGTGAAAGTTGCAAACTGCGTACGTCCAATTTTAAGTGAAAGTTGCAAACAGTGTACATCAAATTTTAAGTGAAAATTGCAAACCGTGTACGTCCAATTTTGAATGTTTTTAGAAAATCAAAGAAAATGATGCTGCATTTTTTAAACTTCTTTTTAATCTATTTTCACAGACATACACAGTTTGCAGGTGTCAAAAGCTAGACCCAATAGGGATCACCGATCGCTCATATGGTTATTGTATGGGTTTCTATTGATCCTTGTGCCATGGAATCTTAACTAGACGAAGCATAGGGCTTCCTAATGTTAAAAAAGAGGAAATAAACGTCTTACTAATTTTAGACTTACAGCCACCATACATGACACACAGGATGGTAATGGCACGTGTTTAGTTTCAGTAGAACTCATCCTATTCATTAAGTGCAGCAAGATCAAAGGCATGTTAACTCATAGACTACCCAAGGTCCGACACAAGATTATTAAGTGGGTACCCGAAAAAGTAGGGTGGTTTAAAAAATTCATAACTGTTTTTTTTGTTATTATTTTCTCTTCATTTTTTAAAGCGTTCATAAGAGATCAAACTTTATATTGGAACCAATAAAAATCGGCTATGTGTCGTTAGTTTGTATGAGTGGAGATGAGTGAAAGGGTGAAATTGAGAAGCACAAAATCTTTTTTGGGTGGAGACTCCATTCACACAATACACTACTTCTATCAATAAACAGATGAAAACATAAAACAATGAGCCGGTAAACTGATCAAAAACAGTGCGGTCTGTGCTGTTTCTGGCTTGTAGATCTACTTGTAGTACTAGTGGTAGTAGTTGTTTTATATGTTGGCAAAGAAAACGGGTTTGATCGAAGGCTTGCACTGCCAGCAGTAATAAAATCATAAAAAATCATAAAAAATCGACCATTCACGCTAGAGAGCTCGTTCCATATGAAACGAAAGAATAATAATTAGCCTAGAAGATGCTCCCCTACCGCAATCGTGATATACGTGATCTTTCTATAATTATGGCCCGGCAATGTTATTGCGACAATTGTACTATGGCGTAAGTGTAGCGTGATCGCACCCATGCAACGATGGTAGTCTATGATGAGTTAAAGAGTGAGAGGAAAGAAGTAGGACCTTACAGAAGAGCCCACCACTGTGGATATGACAATGACATACAGGTTGAGGATGACATATGACACACATCATGAAGATGACAAGAAAGACATAAAATGGGGATGACACGGACATGACATGACAAAATTTTTTTTCTGTAATGGAATATTTTGCTGGGCAGAAGATAGCATAAAAACTAAGATAGAAATAAATCAACTGAGATGGTTTCGGCATGTTAACAGAATGAATGACAAAAGAATAGCTAAATCAGTATACAATGCTAAAACTCAAGGTAAATGACCAAAAAGCAGACCTCGGAGAAAGTGGGAAGAAGATATAAAAGAGGCATTATGATTAACACAAAGAAATTTAACTTTCACAGAAGGAAACAGAAAATGTCAGGACAGGGCAGCCTGGAGAAAGATCATTTCGGGCATCTAAACCCATACACCGGAAGGTAGAATGGGAGCTGATAAAGAAAGAAAGAAAGGAATGTTTTGGATTCGTCTCAGTAAATTTTGTTTCCTCTTATTGTAAAAATAATTTCAATCCACTTACTTAAGGAGGATTAGCACACATATTCCCTACTCAACTCAGATGCAAATGGGTACGAGCGCTAGCTTGGGAATAATAACCTGTGTCAAACTAGTGTCCTGTCCAGGAGGTGATTGTTATCATTTGTTCTGCTTCACGCTACTGAAACCGCGATACGCTCCGGGTCTATGGGCCGTAACTTAGGAGTACAACCAGAGGCAAGAGATTTGTGTAGTGTAAATGTGTCTTACCTCACTTGAATCAATAAACTCACGATTCTCCTTGCTGATATTTATTTCCAAACCAGGATCTGAAAAAGAAAAGGGAAAATCTTTGTATGCATGAACATTACGTTTATCGGTTGAAATTTGTAAACATCGACTAAGACTGAACAGTTGATCGCCATAGGAACTGAAAAGTCCAAACTTTCTTTTTCAAAGAGTTCTACAGTAGTTTAGTGAAGACCTTCATTCTCTTGGCAAATAAAAGAAGGGAGGGGACTCGGTAGTCCAGAGGCAAGGTGTCAGCCTCTCAACCAAAAGGTTCAAGCCCCGCCGACAGTTGATAAATTATTCTACTTTTTTAAAGTAATATTTACCCCCCTGGTCCAGATAGGTGGAACGACACTTAGTCCCATCGGAGATGGATGATAAAAAAAGAGGTCCCGTGTGCAGATCACGACACTATGTGCACGTAAAAGATTACTTGACTGTTTCCAAGGCAGTCCCTGCAACATTTGTTAAAATCCTACCAAAAACCCCCAAAATCATCTTAGTGGTGAATGTGGGTATATCAAATCAAATCAAATCAAATCAAAAAGACAAATAGAAAGAACATTCCGGTTTGCAGTAAGTACAGTGGAACCAGCAAGAAGTCAACTCTCTCAAGTCAATTCCTGGTTCAAGCCAACGCTGCTCATCTCTCCATGGAGTCAATCTTATGAATACTGTTAATGTTAACTTGGGCACTCGGTAGTCTAGTCGGCCTCTCAACCACAAGGTCATGGATTCACGCCCGACTTTTCTCAAATATTTTTTCCACGTAAAACCTCCCTCCCCCCCCCCCCTCCCCATCCAAATGGGTGAATTGACGCCCAGTCCCTGTGCATCTTAAAGATCCCTGGGCTGTTTACAGGGCAGTCTGGACAAAATTAAACATCCTATCAAAACCTGTGAGATCACCTTAGCTGTGGATGTAGGTAAACTCAAATCAAAAACAATTTCAAATCAATGTCAACTTTGCTTAACTTACTGGCTCCGCTTTTCATACCATATACTGGATCGGCCGGCAGTCAATTATTACTGTTCCCACACCCCTGACGGAATCATCATTGTCATTTTTTTAAACGAAAGTCATTACCTGTAGAGTCACAGGAAACATTGCTAACGCTTGTCGAATCATTTCTTTCATTTCGTGCAAAACCCGAAGACCATGCATTTTGGTGGAGACTACTGTATTCATAATAATAATAATAATAATAATAATAATAATAATAATAATAATAATAATAATAATAATAATAATAATCATAATCTCATTCTCACCTTCTAAAGTTTCTGAATCATCATTCTCAGCTGACTTGTCACCATGTTTACCATCAGGATTACCGTTAACCTACAGTAATAGTAGTGAGAAACAGGAGAGAATCAAAGTCAATGAAACAAGCATAAGAATAAGTGATACATTTACGAGACATGGCTGTTTTTCGAGAATGGGATAGGCTACAGTTTTTCATAACTTATCACACAACTAGGTGGCCATTAACAGCTGTCTGATGTACGCTATTGAAATTGAACTAAAGCCATCCTTTTGTGATGATATAGCGTAAACATCCAACATTATCTGGTGCTCTACGAGTTGTCCAATGGCATGTGTTGATATTATTTTATAAACGTATAGACACACACACACACACACATATATATCTATAACATATATATATATATATATATATATATATATATATATATATATATATATATATATATATATATATATGTATATGTCAAAATCACATATTTTATTTCTACACACATGCATTTAGTAGGATAATCTAATGGCCATTTTTAAACCCAGAAATTGAATTTATCTGAGGGAAAGTAATTGCAAAATAAGACAAGAGTAAGAGACAAAATTACTAGTCATCAACAGCAAACAGCAGCCATACAAAAGACTTGCATCACAGCATAACATTGCGTTAAGTTTATCTCTGACATGTTTCTCACTCTTAAACACAAGTCAAGTGGGCTAATGGTAGCGGCTAGTGTGTACACAGACTCGTACACCTTATTGCCTGCAGTGTGGTACAACGAAGCTGCGTACGATAACACAGTTTTATAGTGACCCAATGTTAATAGGTGTTTGTAGTGTTCATCAAAGAAACATCTATGGACCACGTTACCTTTGTCTCCATATGTTGGCGGTTGGCTGATGCGCGGCAGTCATTGGCCAAGGGAAACGATGTGCACATTAACTGGACAGTGTGGTGAAATACATGGCAAAAGCAAGGATGTGAGATTTGTTTGTTTATTTCACTGGTATTTATCCCGTTCACCATACCATATGTGGTGATCTCAGGGTGGATGTGAGAAGACTGTCTCAAGAATACATTTGAGGCTCAGAAGATGCACATGCACACACACACACACCAACAGAAAACAAATTTGACTGACAGACCACCAACCTAAATTGTCATCATAGAACAAAGTCTGTAGTACGAACCTCATTTTCCTGATGCGTACTGTACGACCCCGATGAACTGTACTGCTGGTTGTACTGATGACCAGAGCCATAATCTCCCCAGGGCTGGGTATCTTGTTGGCCTGGGGTGGTTTGTGGTCCAGACGCTAAGTTTGAATACTCTGGCCTGCGGAACAAGTTTTAAAATGTGATAATAATTTTTAAAAAGTTTAAAGTTCAATTCCTTCTAGAACATTAGTGTCCATAGAACTGGAGCTTATCCCGATTTCTGTGACCAAACAGTCTCATAACTTCAAGCTTGTTTGGTTTCATTGCAATTTACTCAGGGTTCAATTCCAACCACTATCATTTGGTTGGACGGAGCACTGAATACACTAAAAATATCATAACATTTAACAAAATATATATATATCAATATATGTACACATAATTCATGTGATCCAGACAGTGGACAGGTAAAGACCTGTACAGGGATTAGGTGATCCCGCCCTCCACGAGCCTCCTGCTGCCTTACAGGCGCGGGTCTTGACTGACCAAAGGCTAAGGGAGTTGACCCTGACAGAAAACAACCTGCTGCCTTTCAGGACAGTCATGGCAGACCAAAGGCTACAGGAGTTATCTACAGCCTTTCAGGACAGTTAAAACTGACAGAAAATAACAACAACTGCTGTCTTGCAGGCTGGTCTTGGGTGATTGGTGGTCAAAGGCTAAGGGAGTTAACCCCGACAGAAAATAACAAGGGGGCCTCAAGGTGGCAGCCCCACCATCTACCTAGGGTATAGTGGGCTAATCCTGCTTATCCAAAACCAAAATTAAGAGAAATAAATACGATATACCCAGCTTAACCTTTCAAGACGAACATGGAAACGAACTGTGATTTTTGGAATATGGAATATTAGAGCAATAAATGGAAAAGAGATAAAATTAGCTAAAGAAATGGAAAAATTCAAAGTAGACATTTTGGCCATTACAGAAACAAAGAAAAAAGGACAAGGAATAGAAAATGTAGGACCAAAGCATACTTTAAATGTTAGAGTAGGCAACAATGTAGAAACATCAGGAGGGGTAATAGGTAAAGAAGGAGAGACAACAACTTCTCTAAATGGAGAGAGACTAATAGATTTTTGCCTCTAAAGAACAGCATGAAAATAGCCAACACCTTTTTTCCTCATAAAGATATTCACAAATGTACGAGAATAAATGAAGACAGATGTGAAAGGTCAATCATAGACTATGTAATAGTTAGTAGCTTCCTTTTTTTATAGTACACTAGATGCAAGAGTAAACAGAGGAGCTGAAATATTAAGTGATCATCACCTCGTGATTGCCAAAATGAGATTACTGACTAAAGAATACAAACAGAAAAGGAAAGAGAAGAAAGCTACTTAACTCAAAATAGAAGAACTAAATAAACCAGTAGTAAAACAAATATACTAATCCAGGATAAAAAGATCTATCAGTGAAAGGCAGATGGATCTGAATGATAGCACAATACAAAGAAAAGTGGCAAATGTATAAAGAAACACTCCTCAGTTGTACTGAAGAGATCTATGGTAGGAAACAAATTAAAGGAGAAAGGAAAAGAACAGCATGGTGGAATGAGAATGTCAAGACTAAGATCAAAGAAAAGAGGGATGCCTGGAAGAAATACTTGCAAACCAAGAGACCAGAGGATACGATAAATTACATGAATAAAAGAACTATCACCAAAGAGGAAGTTAGGAAAGCAAAACAGGAACAGTGGGAAGAGTTTGGACAAAGACTTCAAGAAAGCTATCTTTCTTTCTTTCTTTATCAATTCCCATTCTACCTTCCAGCATATGGGTTTAGACGCCCGAAATGATCTTTCTCCAGGCTGCCCTGCCCTGGTATTTTCTGTTTCCTTCTGTGAAAGTTAAATTTCTTTGCTTTAAGGCCTCTTTTATATCTTCTTCCCACTTTCTCCTAGGTCTGCCTTTTGGTCTTTTACCTTGGGCCTTAGCACTGTATATTGATTAAGCTATTCTATTGTCATTCATTCTGTTTACATGCCCAAACCATCTCAATTGATTTATTTCTATCTTAGTTTTTATGCCCTTTGCTTTGGTTTGATCTCTTATTGTCGTGTTTCTGATTTTGTCTCTTTTAGGTTTCCATACTACTCTTCTTAAATATTTCATTTTAGCTGCTTGTACTCTACTGTATTCCCTACAGTCTAAGGTCCAGGTTTCACTGCCATAGAGGAGAGTAGGACAATAAACTGTGTTGTATACTGCCATTTTGGTTTTTGTTGATAATTCTTGTTTACCTAAACATGCCTTTCCTAGATGGTTATATATTGCACTTAACTTTTTGATTCTCTGGCTGATTTCTTCTCTTAGTTTTTCCTCTGAGTTAATCATTACTCCTAGGTAGTTGTAGCTGTGAACTTGTTCTAAATTCTCCCTGCCCAATTTAAGATTTCGTGTTTTAGCTTCCTTTGTTTTAGTTTTCTTTACATTTACTCTCATTCCTCTTTATTTAGTTCATTGTTCATCATGTTGATATTCAAATGAAGATTATTTTCTGATTTTCCAAACAGAACTAAATCATTGGCAATAAAAAGCATTGCTACATTTACTGGTTTGAGCTTTCACATACCTACATTCATTTTCTTCATTTTTGAGGATGCCTTTGCGACTGAACCATAAATGTGATAAAAAAAAAGAGGACAGGGCAGGCTGGAGAAAGATCGTTTCGGGCATCTAAACCCATACACCAGAAGATAGAATGGGAACTGATAAAGAAAGAAAGAAAGAATAATTCATATGATAAGCATTTATTGTTAAACAATTTACATTAAATATTCTAGACCTAGTGATACAGCTCAATTTCGTGTAGATAATCCGATAATATGTGTGAGAGTAACTGCTTTTATTGCCAGTATTAAAGAAAGCAAAGTAAGCTCCATACTTAGAGTTGAGCATAGGAGGATCAGGAGAAGAGTCCTGAATTTTCTCAGCACACGCTTTAATTTTGCAGAGTGCAAATAGACATAGCTACCCATTTTCGTTGCTGGGTTGACAGGAGGGCCAGAAAAATTTGCTCGGACTGGGAATCGAACTCAGGTCTCCTGCGTGTTAGTCAGACGCTCTAACAGCTGTGTGAGGGGCTAAAATTGCCTTTGATATAACTTCATGTGTAAGGGCTAAAATTGCCTTTGATATAACTTCATGTGTAAAGGGCTAAAATTGCCTTTGATATAACTTCATGTGTAAAGGGCTAAAATTGCCTTTGATATAACTTCATGTGTAAAAGCTAAAATTGCCTTTGATATAACTTCATTGTAAAGGCTAAAATTGATATAACTTCATGTGTAAAAGGCTAAAATTGCCTTTGATATAACTTCATGTGTAAAAGGCTAAAATTGCCTTTGATATAACTTCATGCGTAAAAGGCTAAAATTGTCTTTGATATAACTTCATGTGTAAAAGGCTATAAATTGTGTAAAAGGCTAAAATTGCCTTTGATATAACTTTATGTGTAAAAAAACGCTTCGTCTCTGTCCAGATTGATACCAACCTTCTGGCAGTTGCTGTGCTGACTTTTATAGGCCGCTGCCCAAGCCCCGTCGCATTCTGCATTTCCGTCAGTGCTCTGTGGTACTCTTGTTCATTGGCAAATCTCACAAAGCCATAGCACCTACTGTTACCAGAACCGTCCATAATCACTGCAATCAGTCATAATATGGCAAAAACATCAAGCATATTTTATAGTCACAATATGGCAAAAAAGTCAAGCATATTTTATATTTAAAACTCAACAATCAAAATATAAACTCTGCGATTATTAATCCCTGCCTGACTCTCTCTCTCTGTCTCTCCCTCTCTCTCTCTCTTCCTCTCTCTCTAGTATGTGTTATATCAAATCATAATTTTATTATAACATACATAACTGCCAACCTTTTCACACACACAAAAAACAGGCTCTGATACTCTGACAGCGCAAACTAATTCTTACTTGCACAATGGCTTACAATATTCAAGAAAACATTGATAACCTAGCTTGAAATAACCAACCCCCTTAAAGGTAAATAACAAGAAATCCGCCAATTGTTGGCCATTCTGACAAGGTGCAATGGTAGGTTTTACAAACTCGGAATGATGTCTTGAGTCTCTGACGCCAACATAAGATTTATTTCCTAAACAATGCAGTTAACCCCATACACATACTTTTCAAGACTCTCAGACCCAAAGCCAAGAAAAATTATTAAATATTTTATTTGACTACTTGTTGGTAGCTATGAATGTATTAAATCTGCATTTTAAAAAATTATTTAAATGAAATATAGATATATAATAACACAGTCCAGAGCAAAAAAACAGATTTTCAGTGTTCTGTTTGAAGCTTTTTAACCATTTAAGAGGTAAGGAAATGGCATTAATTAATAACAATTAATTTTGTCTATTGCCTTCCTTTACTTCATCTGTATATAACTTCTGTTCCTCGTTCAGGCTTTTGAATGTTGGAGCGTTGTAAAAATGAACAAAGTGAATACAGCAGAGCATTGGATTTTAAGTACAAACCTTTAGCAGAGTATACTGACGGGTATCTGAATTGGAAGAATGCACACAACGCTGGCTCTACAACATCATTTGACAAGTCTCCCACGTAAAGTGAATGGTCTGGTCTGCATTAATTAAATAAATCAAAATTGAGGCGGTCATTTCTGAGAAATTTCAATAATGTGCCTAAGTTACAATTACGTAATTTAGAGAAAATGCCAAAAACCATGGACTTTGGCACTGTTGACATTGCGAATTCCAAGTTTCAAACGGCTGTAAACATAATGTATTTTCATACTTTTCAGGAAGCATGATTTCCTTTTATTCCCTAGGATTATCTCTCTGTCTTATTTTTACAAAAATGGACATAGGCACACTGTTGAAATGACCCCTTCAGTTTCTCATTTATAGAACTTCCATTACTTCCAATCAATTAAAAATAATTTTAAAAAACAAAAACAAAAAAATACAAATCTTTGTAATGGGTAAAAGAAAAAGAGCCTTCAACAACTTTAATTCTAGATAATTGTATTTGGGTGGCATCAGTAGCCGAGTGATTACGTTGCTGACCTGGGATCAGAAGGTCCCAGGTTCGAATCCTAGCAAGGCAAGGTCTGATATTGTGTTCCGTGGGAAAGACACTTATAACGCATTTTCCTCACTCTACCTAGAAGCAAATGGATACAAGCACTAGCTTGGGAGTAAAACCTGTGTCAGCCTAACGTCCTGTTCAGGAGGTAATTATTATCGCCTGTTCAGTTTCACGATATAGAAACCAGGATACAGTAATGAGGTAAGGAAATAGAGGCTCTATGGGCTATGATATCCTTCAAGGAACTTACGAGCCCTGAAGACACAAAAGGAGATCCCAAAACCAATATGAACAATTACAATGCCATGGGTTTCCTTTGAAAGAAGATAATTTTCTTGCAAATTACCCCATCCATCACATACAGTGATCTCAGGGTGAATTAAGAGGAAATAGCAAGATGAAAAGCACAGGGAAAGAGTGAAAGGAAAGAAGTAGAACCTACCAGGCTGCCACACCTAGGATTATGAGGTAAAGGTTTCTAATCCTAGCATTGCTAGTTTTTGACATTTGTTCCTTGGAAAAAACACTTGAAACGATTTCCCAGCATCAGCTGGAGAGTTAAACTTACGACAGAGTAGTGCCCTGTCTAGAAGGCAATGTATTATCACCTTTCTCCTTCATGCACAAGAAACCAGTTAGCACCTAGGATACGGTCCAGCTCTGTGAGCCGTAAGATGCTTTTATACATTTCTATGCTATTTTTGAACTAAAACAAAAACAAATAAAAAGATACAAATCTACGAGACTGAAAAAACAAAAACCCAGCCATCCTACTTACATAGTATTCTGGTCTTTGTTTGATGTGTTTAACTTGAATCGTCTCTGAAATGTAAAATCAATAGTATCTTTTGATAATTACACACAAATAGAGGTGAACAGCAAATATAAACAAAACAGCTTTCAACCCAGCGACAAAGTAACAAAGTTTTTGTGACTGAAACTACTGAGAGGAAGACTCTGTCCAAATCTTTTAAAAAGCAAACATGCTTACTTACACCTGGCATTCTGGGATATATGTCCCATTCAGTCTTTGCAAAGCTCTCAGCGCACCGTCATAATCTGGAAATTCCACAAAGCAATACCTCGTCGAGTGGCCACTGGACAGTGTCGAAATGAGATTGAACAAAAGGAAGAAAAAGTCAACAAATAAATCTTTTTTATGATGAGACAAGCCCAACCTGAACCACAGTAAGTGAGTAAATAAATTTACAAAAAAGTCCAAATGCAATGCCATCTGACCTAGCATCATTATTTCACAATCTATCAGGCTCAAATGTTCCGTTAAGGTTACAAATGACCATAGATATGCCATTTTGACCATTAGAATGATGAAATGTTTTTGGTGATGACTATTTAATTACTTAATTTTTGCATCGTTTAACTGAAAACTTATGATTTGTTTATAAAACTTTAATGTTCTTATCAACCAAAAACACTTCATCTGCCTCGATCATCTTCAATTTCATATAGATCTATTTGCAGTAGGGTATGATGCTGTCTGTGATTTATACATTAGATCTATCAACAGTATACTAAAATCACATTCAGTTGAGATCTCAAAAGTATAAATAGCTACAGCTAATACAATATTTGCACAATCCAAACCCTGATTTCTCAGTGAAACATGTCAAGGACATAGATCTGGACTAAGTAAAATCATAAAGTAGTAATAAAACCTGAAAGACTTACTACTACTAAAATAAAGTCTGTTTTTTCAATGTTGTATTCACAATGTTAAAATCTCTCTGTCCAATAAACTTTCTTGATATGCTAACTTGCTTTCATTAAAAGTTACTGGTATTTATAATAATGTGACTTAAGGGTATCATGTTGGACATATTTACAAGTTCGGGGTTTTCGCACTATTCATGATTTTGACTTTCATAACCGGCTCTCCCATTTGTGCGAAAGCGCTGATGATGAAATTTTCGTCCATGTCAGGGCTCACCTAAAAGTAAAATAAAGAGAAAGAAACTGTTACATGTATTAAAAAATAATCATATCTCTACTGTAGTATGATCATGGCAGCTTTTACCTGTCAATTTAACCTGTTGGAAAAAAAAACCCAACTCAAAGTGCACTGTCTACGAATACAAAAGTGTAGTAGCAGTAATAGGATTTTTTATTTCTTTATTTAGCCGACACAAGCCTTAAATCTGCCATGGGACCTTTGACTTGCACACATCAGGGCATGGGCAGTTTTTCATACGTTGGCAAAACCCCAAGGTCTAAAATCAGATTTAGGAGGGTGATCACAGTTTACGACTTATATCATCAGTTTGAAATCAAGAGTTATTTCTCAAATCCCATTATATAACTTTTACGTTAGCCCTCAATACCCATCTCATTACAAAAGGTGATTTTCTTAATACACACAATAGCGACTCAAGTGATGCTATTACATTAAGATCATGACCTTTAGCGTCAGAAAGAGGCTTAACCTGACCAGTGAGTTTTTAAGAAATAATCGTACTTAAAAATAAGGTTAAAAAATAGGCTCCACGAACCAATCTGATCACTGAAAGAGAAGGCCCGGTTTTGGACGGCTTGAACAATGGGAAGCAATTAGCGAACGGCTGATGTCGGTGGCCCAGCTTTAGGCTGCCGAGCAAGGGATCATGAGGTCTACGGTTCGAATCCTAACAAGGCTAGGTCCGACATTTGCTACTTGGGAAAAACACTTAACACACATTTTCCCCACTCTACCCAGGTGTAAATGGGTACAGATATTAGCTTTGGAGTAAAAACCACATCAGGCGAGCATCCTGACCAGGAGGTGATTATTATCAACTGTTCCGCTTCACGCTATCTATTGCAACCGGGATAAGCTCCAGCTGAATGGGCCTTAACAGTATTAAAGGAATTTTACTTTTTTACTTTAAACCCAGCTGGCTGTCTAGTTTGCGGCTGTTTTTGGCCGGGTTAAACCTTAAATGAGATAAAGATGATATATCGTGACAGGTGGTGTAATATATGGCAGGTTTCACAAAATGGTCCATCCCTATTTCCCTCTCTTTTCAAAATGTACACATGTTATATTTTTTACAAGTGTTATATACCATGTTAAAGCTTAGAACCTGAGGATTCCAAATATATGACTTTAAGAGATAGTAAAGGACTGTGAGAAGAGTAAATTAGCTTTTTAAAAGTCATGTTTTTCAGTCAAGGGGCATAACTGTGAAAATTCTAGGTCCAATGCCAGTGACATAATGTTACGCGAACTGCATGGGTCCCTCGACCAAGGTTTCCCTGGCGTTTATTTAGTGACGTAACGCTTGGGCATCTGGTTTGGAGAGTTCCCTCACTTTTCCCTAGTTTTCAATAAGATGTGCAGTTTGTGTTTGTTTTCCCGACACCTCAGGCGTGGAGTCCACGGCTGGTGCCTTACCGCTGATCAGATGACTCGCGCGTTCCAGATCATGTGGATGGATGAAAACTGATGCTTTTATGTCCCCGTTTTTGTAAAATTCTGTGATTGTACACCTTTATACTATCCTTATTACGTGTTAGGGTTTATCGTTTGTACCATTCTGTTGAAACCTGTACGGTAAACTTCACGACTTATATTTAACGAGTGAGGATGCGATACGTATAGGCTGATATTTGCCACTAGAGAGAGAGGGAGGGAGAGAAAAAGAGAGGTGGAGAGAGAGAGCGAGAGAGAAAGAGAGAGAGAAATGCACCAGCAACAAAACCCTCACTGAAAAGAAAGCACTTTTGACGACAATGGTTCTTTTCCCCCGTACGTGCCCCCCCACCATCACCCCCCCCCCCCCCATCTCCAACTATCTAGTCACATAGAGCGCCCGACTAGACTAGCACAAACTTGTGTCTTTATCGATCGATAATTGCTTCGCGGAATACGGGACGGGATGGGAGCGGTCGCTGATAAATCTTGAATTCTACTTGAACCTGTGCTATTAGTAGTATTTTCTCTCTCATTTAAATGCGTTTTTAGTAATATTGTATTGTTATGCAAAGAAGACTGTGCATAGTGGAGACGTAAAGTCATTATCATTGTAATGGACTTCTAAACCTCCCACATTGCCAATTATCTTGTCTTTATTTAGTAGAAAGTAATAAATTATGAAAGCCTATTGATTGCCGGACTTCTTTACATAAGTTTCACTCACGATAAGCCAAAGCAGGTTTTGCTAATGCAACTGAATCTAATCTGAACGGTCTCCGAATCTAACCTGATCACAGTCTCCTTTCTGATGGCCGGTCATCGTCTACATTTTTGTGCGGACATCAGCGGTGGCCGTAAGTCCCATCCAAAGACAATATATTCCGCAAAGCCGACCGGACAATTTAAATACAAAAATTTCATGATTTCTCAATAGTCTTACACAAGATGAACTATGAAAAAATAGCTCAGACGCGATATTACCGTTATTAGATCCCAGATATAAAAAATTTTGTCCGACCATAAGGTTTTGCAGACTGATAATAGTCTCATAGTATTCTCACTCTCATTTAGAGTTACCTATGATTTTTTTCGTGTCTTTACAGGATATATGGTGGTAGGAATACGTTTTCTTTCACTCCAGATAAAAACGGCGCTTCTACGTATTTTTCAACAGTTTTTTTCAGCTCTTACTGTGTGTTCATTTGTAGACCACAGTTGTTATAATGTTACATAATAACGAAAATCTGAAACCTGCCTCACGTGATCACTGCAAAGATTTTTAAAAAATTAGAACTCGCAAAATTTTCACATGGAATTAAAGAAAACAGAATATAATGTCGTTGACCTTATCTACCTTAAAGTGAAAAGGGAAATGCCAGCAGTCTCAATTGCTGACGTTCGTACCCAAAAAATATTCACAAAACACACAAATTGAAAGCAAATTTCACAATATTATGTTTTTTATACCTGCAATGTCAAAGCTATACATGGACGAAATGTTAAGAAGATTCATCAATTAGAATTTAAGAAAGATTAATTGAAGAGTTCAAGTTATAATTGGGTCCCATTTTTGTGAAACTTGCCATACAAAAATTGTTCTCCCAACTCCCACAATCTGTGTATAAAACTAATAACTTACATCACCCATCCACAAAGCTGTATTTCCAGCCATGTTTTTGTTTTGTAGTCTTGCTTTCTTTCTATTTACACTTCACTAGTCACTGAATGAATCACATAGACTGAGGTACGCTGTCAATAATAAAAATATACATATATATATATATTTATATAGCGTATGTAAATATGTAGACTAATAACAGCACAGTGCAAGCTAGTCAGTGTTTCTTTAATTGACTTAACTTTGACCAAAAGAGTGTCTTCTGTCTTAAATTCAAAGTTGATTGATTTACAGATAAAACAAATGATTATAAAATAAAATTGAAATTGTATCTTTACATTGCATTAACAGACAAGCAATAGAGTAGAATCAATGTCATTAACTTTTTATTATTATATAATACTGTACTCATGTACAACAAATAGTGTACTTTATTCAAATTTACTTCATATGGGTATTGATTTTTTAAAATATATATCTTTTTTTTATATTACACCGTTTCATCATGTTCAAATTTTTGCATATTATTATATATTTAAGTAGTTTCTAGATCTTCTAGTTAGTTATTGGTTAAGCATAGATCAGATCTATAACCTAGATTCTTATGCTTTATACGAATAATAGAACTTACAAGTTGTGTGTTGATCTTTGATTAAAGTTTAATAACATTGTAATAATGTAAACGGAAACAAGTTATGTGTTGATGTTTGATTAAAGTTTAATAACATTGTCATAGTCGTAAAAACGGAAACAAGTATGTGTTGATCTTTGATTAAAGTTTACGGTTTAATAACATTGTCATAATGTAAATGGAAACATATTAGATCTTATACTATTATAATACCGATTCTCTTTAAAAAAATCAAAGATATAATAATAATTATAATATAAATTTAATATATAAATTTGGAAAAATATTGGTGGAAAAAAAAAAAGAACAGGGGAAGGCAAGGAATTACGTCTACAAACTTTTAACAACAATAGATTTAGCATTATTCCCAATCGCCTGGCAAGACAGCAAAATAGTTAGCACTGTTCACTAAATTCGGAAACAAAATAGCGCTTAAACGTGGTTGCACTATTTGGCTTATGTGGTTGCGCATGGTTTGGCGTGGGTACGTGTGGTTTTGCTTGGTTGCACGTGGTTGTGTAAAAAAATGACACCGGTTTCCTCTTCTTTTTCTCATTCTTTATTCTGTTGTGTTCTTGCTTTATTTTGAATCTCTCGGAAGGTATAGTTTTTGTTTCTTATGGATGTTCCTTTTTCTCTTTAGCGACCTCATTAATTAAACCAACATATAAAATATGTAATTACATACAGAAATAAAGTTCAGGCAGGATTTAGAAAGGACAGAGGAACAAGAGACCATATTTTCAACCTTAGATTTAGAACTTTAATACAAAAGTTTTATGCGTGCATTTATGCACATTGATTGTCTAATCTTTTCAATCTTTATACAAAAGATATAATGAGAGCTGTGTATGAAGATCAAATAAACACTCATGACATCAGATAAAAGATGTAAGATTTGTGGATGATACATACAACTGAAGGTTTAAAAAAATCTCATAACAGCAACCAAAGAATTAAGCAAAAAGAAGGGCCTGCAATTAAATATAAAGAAAAACAAAAATAATGGACAACGATAAATGTCAAAAGGAAAGCAAAATCAGTATAAATGGAGAAAGAATCGAAAATGTTGATCAGTTTGAATATTTGGGTTCTAGGATCGACGCAAATGGAAATATATTGCCAGAAATGAAAAGAAGAATAGCAATTGTATCACAAAAACTAAACAAATTGGATTTGTAGAGAGGACAAGATATTGCTAGAAAAATGAGAATTCTTCAGAATGTGCATGTTTCCAACTGTGCTGTATATGATATGGATGCGAATCATGGACTTTAAATAAGCAAGAGAAAAAACTGCAGGCTTTTGAAATGAAATGCTATAGAAAAGTCCTCAGAATATCCTTAATCCTATTCCTAGACAACTAAAACAAAAAAGACATGTTCTAGCAAGATTAGACTTAAGAAAATGCAACCTGATAGTGATAGATCTAGATCTAGATACTTTCAAAATAAACAAACTGAAAAATGTTGGTCACTTGAAACCACATGATACACTGGAAAAAAGTTATACTCTTCAGGGCAGAAGAGGTAGGGGAAGACCAAGGCGAAGATGGGAGGAAGATGTAACATTTTTTGTTTATTGCCCCCCCCCTGCAAATAACGATATTCCATTATTTGCCCCTGGTAAATAACGACAGCCTAGATTGTAATAATATTCAGCTACAGTGCATTTAAAAAATTATTTCTTTGTATTACAAAAATAAAGATTAAAATGCCGTAATATTTTACTGGGTTCCAACGTTAGCAAGTTGTTGCAGAGCCTTCATATATATCTAACTATTATCTTTTTTGTAATTGGAGCTGGATGGAAGCAGCCATTTTGAACATAAAAAACGTTACCGTGCACTGAGCATAAATGACCTTTATGGAACAAAACTAGTCTTGCGTCCCTTTTCTCAGAACTACAGGTATTGTGTTGAGTTTTATTGTCTCAATAAAGTATAAAAGAAATATTTACTTTCTAAATTCTGGATAAAGCATTGATATAGAGCAGTCTTCTATACATTTCTTTTCATACCTTATTCTGACAAATAGCACACTTTTTTAAGTGACACCTTGAAAAAAATGGAGACTGGATGAATGGCACTCACAGTGAAAATAAACATAAATACGTCGTTTTATTTAATTTGAAACTTGTGGTTCACATCGGTAAGGATTATGTCAAATTTTTAAAGAAAAAAGAATTATAGTATTATCAACCGTGTGTGGGACAATTTACGTGCATGGATGTTAGATTGCTTTTTGTTGTGTTTTTCCCCTTGCCTATTAGCCTATTATTTTCAGCTAATTTAGAATCCCCATTATTGCAGATTGCTGTTATCGAGGTTTTTTTAAGTTTTTTAACAAGTAATCACCCATTTCTGCAACTAGTGTAACTCTGTGTGATCTAAAACGAGGGATACTGTCATTGAAGCTGTACTGTTTAAAATTCATGTTTGTGCTAATGAATGTGACAGTAGCAGTGAATGGAGAAATGGTGGGGTGATAATAATAATAATAATAATAATAATAGTATGGAGATTTCTACTATAGCGCCCATACATCGAGATGCTCTAGGCGCTTTACAATATCAAAGAAATACAAGATCCGAAGTGCGCGAGTCATCAACGGTAAGGCACCGGCCATGGACTTCATGCCTGGGGTGTCGCTAAACACAAACCCTTGCTTCGCATCTTATTGAGAACTAAGTAACTCTCCAAACCAGATGCCCAACCATGTGTCACTAAATAAACGCCAGGAAACCTCGGTTGACGGACCCGGGCAGTGCCACGTAATATTGCATCACTGGCAGGCGACCAAGGATTTTGACAGTTAAGCCCCTTGACTGAAAAACATGACTTAAATTAATTTACTTGCCTCAAAGTGCTTTGCTATCTCTTAAAGTCATATATCTGGAATCCTCAGTTTCTAAGCTTTAACATGGTGTATATAACACTTGTGAGAAATATAACATTAAATTTTGACCAAAGAAGGAAATGAGGATGGACCATTTTATGAAACTGCCAATACTGCCATATATATAAATATGTATTTTGTTAAGTCATTGGACTTAAACGGTAATGCATTTCTGCATAGAGGGCCTTGCGTACGTTTACTAAAAATTCCGTTGGGAGTTGTCATTAATTTGGTCTAGAGGAGGTCTATATCTCTATCTCTCTGTGACTCCCATCCCCCTCTCTCTCTCTTTCTCTCTATCTCTATCTCTCTCTCTTTTGATCTCTTTGTCTTTCTCTTTCTCTCTGTCTCACTTTCTCTGTCTCTCTATCTCTATCTTTCTGTATCTCTATCTCTCTGTTTGTCTCTGTCTGTCTCTCTATCACTATCTCTATGTGTGTGTCTCTCTTTGTCACTCTCTCTCTATCTCTCTATCTCTCTGTCTCTCTCTTGCTCTGTCTCTGTCTGTCTCTCTATCTCTCTTCATGTGCGTCTCTCTCTCTCTCTCTCTCTCTCTCTCTCTCTCTCTCTCTCTCTCTCTCTCTCTCTCTCTCTCTCTCTCTCTCTCTCTCTCTCTCTCTCTCTCTCTCTCTCTCTGTGCCTGTTTCTGTCTGTCTCTCTCTGTATCTTTCTCTTTATCTCTATGTCTCTTTCTCTTTTGGTTTCTGTAGCGTGATGCTGAACAGGTGATTATAATTACCTTCTGGACAAGACGCAATTAGAACACAGGTTTTTACTCCCAAGCTTGTGCTTTTACCCATTTACTACTGGTTCGTGCAAAAATCAGTGTTAAGTGCCGTTCCTAAGGAAAACAAAGTTGGGGCTGGCTTTGTCAGGATTGGAACCAGGACCTCATGATCCCAAGTCCAGCAACCTAACAACTCAGCCACCTGGCATAGGTCACATATATATTATGTTCTCTTTTGGTATTTGGCATTAGATGTTTTTGCTCCACGTATGTCACATATAAGTAAATTCTCCTCAAATTTGACTAAAATCTCTTTAAAAACCTCAAATTTTACTATTATCTCCTAAAAAAACCTCTTCACATCTCCTCAAAAAATGGTCATCCCGATTGCTACTAGGCCTGTGGATAATGCAAGTAAATGGGGGGAAAAGTCTGTACTATCAACCATTCCTTCACCTGCTCCCTTAACCTGACACATAAGCTCGTCCTGAATGACCCCCCCCCCCACAACCACGTCCCAACCCCCAACCCCCCATCCGAGGCAAGCGTAAGTCGCTGGGGAAACGCATAGCAAGAGCTTTGTTGCTATGCATTTCCCGTTGCTAGGCAATCTCATAGAGTTAAAGCAGGGGAAAAATCCTAAATTTTATGTTGCCGAAAGTGAAACCAGTGAGAAAAAGAAAGTGGAGGCTCTAGGTTGACTCGGTATTTCTCTACGGATTATTGTGTCTAATGTAAAAATATATTTTACATTGAAATGTGCTAACTAATATGTAAAGATGGTTTGATAAGTATTATCTTTACTTTATATTGAATTAAAGTGACCAGCGAGAGAAAAAACCTGGTAGCCCGATCATGGAAGTCCTACCCTTAAATGTATGGTTGCATAATTCTCATCAGGTTTAGCGCCGACAGGCAGTTATCAAACACTTGACAAAGGAATATTGATAGGCCCATCTTAGCCAACTGGTCACGAGTTTGAAGGATAACCTGTTATTTGGACACCTGCAATTATCATCACGACATTCCCAATGTAGGTTGCCAGGGAAATGCAAACCAATAGCTTTGTTGGTAGGTGTGTTTTATGTTAACCGTCTATCAACTACCCCTTAACCTGAAACAGAAATTCCCCCTTAACGACATATTCTTTTTTCCTTATTTTTCAAAACAGAAGAAATCGTCTGTCTTTCTAAATCCTCAAATACAGAAAGCCTTACCATGGCAAGTGCCAACTGTCCTGTGGGAGACCCGAATGCAAGTCCAAAACATGCAAATGGCCACGCTAGTCCCTTAGATCTTATTAGGAGATTTCATCGATTGCAGACGGAGAGAGTTGAAGGCTACAGTCTGTTTGAGGAGTGAGTTTGGGTTTGTTTTTGTCTTTTTAAAAAATGTGTGTATCGTGTGTGTATTGTCCTCCTATTACAATGACATTGATATGCATGCTCTTTTTAAGTTCTCAGATGTTTGGTGTACTAGAAACAAAGAAGGAAAACGTTTTATCCGATATTGTTCTACCAATCAACGAAAGTTTAGTTATGTTCTCAGAATTGCTAAATTTTGGGACGCACCACCTACTAATAGTTACACCAAATATGCACAGAACTCAACAGCTTTAACTCAGTATTGTGCAGATTCCCCGACCGGAGACGCTGACCTAGATTCAATTTACCCGTGACCAGATCGCAGTGGTGTGTTTACATTTGTAAGCTTCATGTGTGCTTCTCATGTGGCGTTAGGAAAGGATTCTTCTCTCTCCGTGTCACCACTGTAGCAGTCCATTGTATTACGACAATATTGATGATTTAAAAAAAAACAAAAAAAGAAAATACATAAAAAAACGTAGATGATTGAAGCACAACGATGAAATGTGTGTGTTTAAACAAAGGCAGTACAGTGGTGCTTCATGTTTAACGACATCGAAATAACGAGAGCTCGTTAATAACGAGACTTTTTCAAATCCCCGTTTTTTTCCTTATTATTTCTCTATTGGAAAAGAGCTGTTTTAACGACACCAAGCGATCCAGAGACCTGGAATAACGAGAACTCGAAAATGGTTATCTGAAATTATAAAATCATAATTTTCAACTAACACACACATTCATCCATACACATATCACAACACGCATTAACGATCAAGCCATAAAGCGGGAGAAGATAACAAAGAACGAGTACCGTAGCATACAATACAATGTACGTATGCTATACACGTGTGTGTAGGCCCGCTACCAGCCAGCACCAGCCAAAGCGTTGTGATTATCGATCGACTTCATACGCAGTGCAGTGGCATAGCAAACGGTACACATGTGTAGTGTAGCCTACTTCATTGGCCTACACTACACCACAGCCACTAGCCAAAGCGTTGTGATCGGTCGACACCTTTGTTCTTGTGTTAGCCACAAGTCATCGTCTTATTTTTTTACTTTACTTCTTTTTAATTTTTACACCATGAATTCTCAAAAAAGAAAGAGGCTAACCATTGAAACGAAAGTTTCCATTATAGAAGAAGTGGAGAAGAAAGAAACTACATGTACCAATGCAGAGATATGTCGTCGATTTGACATTCCCTCTAGTACTTTGTACACAATTCTAAAGCAAAGGACAAAGACAAGATCCTTTCTGCTTACTCAAGCGGAGAGTTTACAAAGGAGCGGAAGAAAATTAGACGGCCCGGGAATAACGAGAGCTCGGGAATAACAACACTTTTTGCTTGGAACGGGGGCTCTCGTTATAACCGAGTTCCACTGTACAGTACTTTAAGATACCGGGCTTCGCGGAAAGTGATATAGGATCATGACCTTTAGCGTATGAAAGAGGCTTAACCCTCAACTTTCGGTATGCATTGCCATTGGTAAATCCGACTCAAGTCGAATTCACAATGTACCGAGTTTTAAGAACAAAATATGACAATAAGTGACGGCTCCACTAATAAAGACAGAACAAACACGTGACGTTTCGGGTATAACCCTTCGTCAAACAACAAACGAGAAATGTCTAGAATCTAGATCTAAATTACCTCAGGCATCACACAATGTGATGTCAGAAGAAAAACAGAAAGGAGGAAGAAAGAAAGAAAAAGACAGTGATGATAAGAAACGTAGAAGAGGGGAATGTGAAGAATGAGCAAGAATGGAAGGTTCAGATCTAGAATGATATAAAAATATGAAAATAAGTAATAAAAGGTGAGAAGGAGATAGAGAGAAGGAAAGAAATAGAGAGAGAGACAGAGAAGGAAAGAAATATAGAGAGAGAGAGAGAGAAAGGAAGAAAAAAACAGGGAAGAAAGAAAGGGAGAGAGAGAGGTGTGAGTATGGGAAACAAGAACGAAAAAAGAGGATAACTATAAGACTAGAGCTATATCTCACTGGGTCTAGAAAGAGGAAATGATAGAGAATGAATGAAAGGAAATATCAATGAAGGCAAAAATTTACACTGAAGGTGTGAAATGTATACAGATTACAAATTTATCGATGCAATAAGGGAACAGAGTTAACAACTTTCTAAAATTTCAAAAAATGCCAGTTAGCGCTAGCTGATGCTTTCCAAGTTATCAAAGTCTTAAGTATTTTATCCTTGGTGATAAAATGGGGTGTATTCCGTAATAGTAAGAAACCGTGCGCAAAGTTGCTTCCGGTAAGTGGTGAACATAAAAAAATGTGTGCAAAGCAAAGATACCTACCATAGAGTACGCTACCACAGATAGGCATACGGGTGTGAACTGCTAGAGGGACCCAACTTTGCCCGGGATAGGAAAGGGTGGTGGGGGAGGGTAAGGGTGGGATATTTTCGTGGGGGGGGGGGGGTAGAGGATGGTGAAGGGTCCAGGCTAGTAATAGCTATCCTATTTTGTCTTTATTAGTGGAGTTGCCACTTATTGTCATATTTCGCCTTTGACTTCACTCCACTGTGGCTCCTTCGTATTATTCACAGCTATTACGAGTTTAAGGAGCGAAAGCAAAAACTGTGGGACTACAGTTATTCGAGAGTAGAGTCCCTTGATTCTGTAATGGCTGACCTTGATCTATGAATTTTTTCTTCTCAAACTACCATGGAGTTCTTGATTTTTTTTTCAATTTTTCAGTCACGGCCGTACTTCATTGTGATTGAGAATGAATTATGATGATGAGATTGAAGTGCATAGACATGATGACGACTGAGGGGATGAATATTTAGCTGAAAGTGATGATTCTAACAGTTCAACAGAGAGTGTTGAGTCAGACGATGATAGAGCTAGATCTAGCAATGAGTATGAGGCAGTAGTTGACAACAGAGGTGATACAATAGATCGTCAAAGTGGATCTACAAGTAAAAGAAGAGGGGAGCGTGGCACTGGAGAGACACCATGGATTTGGGAGCTAGTCCAAGATCCAGAGTCAGGCAAACCCCAGAGAATGGTTAATGGATTTTGATGCCTCCTCAGCAGGAATCAATAGATCTATGTTAGATGATGTTGAAGGTTTAGATAATCCCATAGACTTTTTTTCAGGCTCCTATTCCCTGGCATAAGGGCATTTGAACTCATAAGGGATGAAAACTAATCGCTATGCCGATCAATTTTTATCTGGACCAGATCTAGAACTCACACCCCATTCAAGGAAAAAGAAATCGACCCCCATTGATATTCATGATGTTAGTGCATTCATTTGGGCTTCAAATTGGGATGGGAATATGTATGAAAAAGGTGACGAGGTGGACCATTGGAGGAAAGTTTTATGGCTGAATGAAACACCGTATGGGAAAGGTTTTAGTCGTGATAGATATCAACTCATCTCATTCTTACATTTTGGCAACAATAATGATTATGTCCCAAGAGGTCAAGATGGCTATGATGCTCTTTTAAAAAATCAGAAAGCTTTTAGACATGTTAGAACCCCTTTATTTACATTTCTACTCACCTTCAGCCCAGTTATCAATTGATGAATTGATGGTCGGCTTCAAAAGTCGTGTTCACGTTTTACAATACATGCTGGTCAAACCAACTAGATTTGGACTCAAGTTTTTTGCCTTGGTCGAATCCAAGTCTCATTACTACGTGTTAAAATTTATTGTGTACACAGAGGTAAGGACACCTTTGAGATCAATACAAATGAATCATTGTCAGAAACCGTCGTCAAAAGACTCTTAGAAGGCTTTGAGCAGAAAGGGCACACACTATTTTTTGACAATTGGTACACATCAATGAACTTGATAAATGATCTTGCTTCTGATCAAACTGGAGCTGTAGGAACAATTATTGAAAATAGAAAACATTTTCCTGATGCCCTAAAAAGAAAAAGAAAAGGCTGAGAAAGGGCGACCTACCAATACCAACCTTTGCTGGTCATGACAAATTACTTGCCACAACTTGGCACGACTCGAAAAGAGTCAATCTCGTTTCATCTGTTCATAAAAATGATGTGATAGAAAAGAGAAAAGAAGTAAGGCTGACCCTTCAGGATTTGTGACCCTTCAGAAACCTTTTGCGTAAAGGACTACAACAAATTCATGTGGGGGGGGGAGGGGCAATTTGACCAAGTGTCGGGCTACTACGCCTATCCTTACAAAAGTAGTAAGTGGTATCTGACCCTTTATCGTTTTTTACAAAATTTTTAGTGGAAACAGCTCTAGTCAATTCACACATCCTTTTCAAGAAGATGAATCCTCAGAAAAAAATGACCAGTAAACGCTTCAGAGAAGAAGTCTGCATGGCTCTCATCAACGATCAAACAGCTCGTCGGCAGGCCAAAAAACGTGTGCAGGCAACCTCCGAAGTACCACTTAGTCATTATAGTGCAAAACAATGCTCCCCATTACCCTTCTCAATACGAGGATCCTAAATACAAGCCAGATTGCAAAGTGTACAAATCAATAAAAGTTAGAAAACAGACTTGCTTCCACTGCCAGCAATGCCAAGTAGCACTGCGTTTACCCATGCCACGGAATTTTCCTCACGAAAGTGAACTTTGCGGCAGCTAGACAGCAGTGTGAACCAAGCACCTACAGTAAAAAAAGACAGAGAGACTAAAGGAATGAAGCACAATGTATGAAGCATGTTATTCTACCTTTTCAGAAAGAATAACTTTGAATAATTTGCATGGAACTTTGATCATGTCAAATGCTGTGCTGTGCATTTTTTTTCAACAAACTTGTCTCACTCTCTCTCTCTTCATAAATACTAATGAATCAACAAATCTGACCCAATTTTCTTTTTTCAACATCAAGTTTATTAATTTATTTGACACTTTAAATCATAGAACATTTCTCAAACTTTATTGTAATTGTGAAATAGCAAGAAATTTCATTATATAATGAATGTACGCATATAATTATAATTCTCAAGATGGCTGCCGAGGTCATGTGACTTAATTTGCATATTCAACTATATGAACATGTCGGTAGTTCATACGTCAAGCCATCCTGAAAATTTCATGATGATATTCCAAGCGGTTACTGAGTCATGATGTTTTGAATGGAATGTACCTAATTTTTACCATTTTCGAAAAAACCCTTAGCAATGGGAATTATATAGGCCTCAAAGAGACTAGCAAGTTATGGGGGGGGAGGGGGCTAAACGCACGTGGCTGTATAGCGCGCGGGGGGGGTGTTGTCGGCCAGGTTAAATCTGAATGGGTTAAAACAACTTCTAGATGAAGACCCTAGATTGAAAGACTTTTCTTTAGTATAGAATGACTATAAAGCCAGTCCTACTAGTACTACTACTACTACTACTACCACTACTACTACTACTACTACTACTACTACTACTACTACTACTACTACTACTACTACTACTACTACTATTACTAGCTTAGAATAGTATTCAAAATGTAGAAAACTTTTTCCCATTAGTATATCTTACGATTTTTAAAAAGATGTAATGGCTGGGGAGGATTTGGTTATTTTTTACACAAATTTGTCAGGTTATGTAGCATCAGTGGCCGAGTGATTAGGTTGCTGGTCTTAGGATCACGAAGTCCCGGCTTTGAATCCTAGCAAAACTAGGTCCGACAATGTGTTCCTTATTAAAAATACTTAACACGCGCTATGGGTCATAATGACATTGGAGGAACTCTACTCTTTCTTGTTATGTTATGGATAAGAGAAGATTGTCATTTTGGTCGTTCCTTATAGTTGTTTTCATTTATTCATTTAAATTTGATCTTTCAGAGCTTTCACTACATTTATTGGGGACGCCCCCCCAATATGACTTCAATGCTTACAAGCAACAAGTTGCTGAGATCACCATTTCTTTCAAACGTATTTCCGAGGAAGTGCTCCACATCAAAAACTCTCTCAAAGATACCCATAATAAAGCTGACATTTCGGCCGTCATTGAGAAAGTCCAAGACCTGGAGGAAACTAAACTGAAAGCAGTAAGGTTTTTTTATTTAATTTGATTTACCCACATCCACATCTAAGGTGATATCAGGATATTTGGTAGGATTTTTCATTTTGCCTGGACCGCCCTGTAAACAGCCACACGATCTTTAACATGCACAGAGTGTTGTGATTTGCACACGGGACCTCCTGTTTATCGTCCGTTTCCAATGTGACTAGGTGTCGATCCACCTACCTGGACCAGGGGGTAGATTTTACTCGAGAAAAAAACTTGAACTTTTGGCCGGGCTCAAACCCACTACCTTTTGGTTCAGAAGTTTACACTACCGAATCCCCTGATATTAGGTAATGGCATCATGGTCGGCCAGGCTTAAAGATCACTTTTTTCACCCCATCTTCTTTTCTCGACTAGGTGGAGTAACATGATCTATTGAGTTGACTTATAATGTTACCTTTACCATTACAATAGACTATTCAAGATCTTTGAAACCATGCATAATGCAATCTACTTATAATTCAAACTATCCAAAATGCGATCCGACCCAACATCTTTATTTCTCAACCGATTAAGCTCAGATTTTCACAGATGGCCTGTAGATATGCCGGGGTTGTTTTGTTTTGGGTTTTATATTGTAGCGAAGGGGGTTTCCTGGAGACAACGGCAGTGCATGGGTCTTCTTCTGGACTTTTATAAAGAGTTTTTAAGCCAAATTATGCTAAAATTAGACCACTATTAATTACTATGTTTTTTTAGGATAAAAGCTATCGATATGTGAGTATAAAATGGATAAACAGTTTATTTTAGTTACCAAGATAATTGCCCTTTGTAGGCATTAAGATGGTCAAAAGCTGTGCTTGAAATGATGTTTTCACAAATATGCAGTCGTTGCAGGAAGATAAATCCAGCCTACAGCGAGCTGAGAAAATGAAAGTTTATGACAGCTTAGTAATTACTACATGAAGCATAGTGACTGTCCAGTATTTCTGAAAATATGAAATAATATCTCCATGTTTTCTTGTAACTGACTTTGCAGACTGCAGACTTACAGATTGCGAGGAAAAATGCATCAGACGAGCCAGACGATGAGGCAACCCAACAGGAGATTTCGTCGTTAAGACAAAAGTAGGTCAACATCGTTGATTTCCCTTCTTCCTTTCAATATAATGATGATGTCTTTATTTGTTGTGTTTTTTTCTGCTGTGTATATACTGATTTTGCTTTTGTGTCATGATATGTGTTTTGTTGCTTTCATTTTTGAGTTGTAAGTATTAAGACAGGTTTGACAGTCAAGATTTTCTCATGGGCATTGACAGTTGTGATTTTAACTCATAGACTACCATTGTCGCACGGGGGCGATCATGCTACACTTATGCCATAATACAATTGTCGCATATGTGTGATCATAACGCTGCCGGGCCATAACTATAGAAAGATCGCAATTCCTACTGAAACAAGCTCTCTAGCGTGAACGGTTGATTTTTTATGGATTTCTTTCTGCAGGCAGTGCAAGCTTTCGACGTAACCCGTTTTATTTGCAAACTTACAACACAACTACTACCGCTAGTACTTCAAGTAGATTTACAAGTCAGAAACAGCAATCGGTTTACTGGGCTTTTTGTTTTCCTTTCTTTCATTCTTTATCAGTTCCCATTCTACCTTTCGGTGTATGAGTTCAGATGCCGGAGATGATCTTTCTCCAGGATGCCCTGTCCTGGCATTTTCTGTTTCCTTCCAAAAAAGTTAAATTTCTATTTTCAATGCCTCTTTTATATCTTCTTTTCACTTTCTCCGAGGTCTGCCTTTTGGTCTTTTACCTTGGGCTTTAGTACTGTATACTGATTTAGCATTCTATTGTCATTCATTCTGTTTACATGCCCAAACTATCTCAATTGATTTGTTTCTATCTTAGTTTTTATGCCATCTGCTTTGGTTTGATCTCTTATTGTTGTGTTTCTGATTTTGTCTTTTTTAGTTTTCCCTACTACTCTTCTTAGATATTTCATTTCAGCTGCCTGTACTCTACTTTATTCTACTGTATTCTCTACTGTCTAATGTCCAAGTTTTGCTGCCATAGAGGAGAGTAGGACAATAAACTGTATTGTATACTGCCATTTTGGTTTTTGTTGACAATTCTTGCTTACCTACAAATGCCTTTCCTAGATAGTTATATATTGCACTTGCATTTTTGATTCTCTGGCTGATTTCTTCTCTTAGTTTTCCCTCTGAGTTAATCATTACTCCTAGGTAATTGTAGTTTTGAACTTGTTCTAAATACTCCCTGCCCAATTTAAGATTTTGTGTTTTAGCTTCCTTAGTTACTAACATTGTTTTGGTTTTCTTTGCATTTACTCTCATTCCTCTTTTATTTAGTTCATTGTTCATCGTTCATAATGTTGATATTCGACTGAAGGTCACTTTCTGATTTTCCAAACAGAACTAAATCATCGGCAAATGAAAGCATTGATACATTTACTGGTTGACATAATCTCATTGACATTGATAGTTGTGATTGTTAACATTATGTCATGGACATTGACACTATTGACAGGCTTGAATGTTGATACACTCTCACAGACATTGACAGTTGTAATTGTTAACATTATACCATAGACTTTGGCCTTTTTTTTACTGTTACCATACTCTCATGTACAATAACAACCTTTGCTGTCAATTTGATCTTGTTGACATTGACAGTTTTGACTGATAACATATAGACATTGACAACCTTTGTTGGTAACATTTCATGAACATTGATAATCTTGACTATCTGTTGACATTGACAACTATATGTTGACATTGACAGCCTTTGGTGATAACACCCCATGAACATTGACAGTATTGACTATCAACTGGATGACATTGTCATTTGTTCTAAAAAAAAATGTATTTCTGTTCCAATCGCCAGACTGGATTCTCTCTCACAAGAAATTACGGAGGTCTTGGAAGACCTGAAGTATGAAAGTGAGGATCTTTACACAAACGAATTGGACGAGGACTCCTTGAGGTGATCACAGAGCCGGAAGATCGTCCTCGATTTACGGACGGACGAAAATAACAATACCAAGTGATCGGATATTTTCCACTTAAACCACAATCAAGTTTGTTTTTCTAGTGGTCTGTTGACATATTGAAACTCTTTTAAAAGAGTCTTGTCACGGCTTTCAAGCATGCAAGTACAGTAATGGATCTCAGACCAGCGTGAAAACACCTTCATCAAACTGTATTTTTGGTTTCTTTGTACATTCATTCATATTGGTAACATAGCTGTGGCCCAAAATAACCTTTTGATGAAATTGTTACCTTTCTATTCTTTTTCTCTTTTTTTTATTCTTTTTTTTAGTCATACAATCGGTCATTTTTTTTCTTAATTTTTTTTTAGTCGTCTTTTTTTTTGTTGGCATGATATGTTTTGGCCGTATACGGTCTAAATAGCACCAACCCCTGGTCCCGGGGTATTTAGGCCAATACAGCATTGCACGAAGGCGTACCACAGTTTCGTGTTAAGAAGTCACGTAGACCTATGATCTATACTATAATAATAATTCTGACATTTTAATACATACAGTCAAAAAATCATTTATATTTCAATGTTATGAAACATGCCTGTGTGTATATTCCAGCTCTAGATCTGTCCTGTCTAGTTATTGCCATTTTTTCACCAGGTGAGTAAAATATGTGTAGCTCTAGTAAGTTTAAGTGGAAAAAGTCAAACGTATTTATGAGACTAGCACACCACACAATAACACTCACCCACACGTACTTAAGGAATTAATAGGGATATTGACAGTTTCCACCATACAATTATTATATGAAGGCACATCTCAAATTCAGAAGACGAAAGTTTGGTATTGATAACATTCTGCCTTTATAGCGCAACACCCTAGATCCAGGCTATTTGGGCATAGGTTATTTGGACTGGTAGTACATCTAGTTCTAATTGTAGCGAAGTTGGTAAACAATGAAGGAAGAAGTCAGAAGTTTTCATAAGACTAGCACCAGCCACACCACACTATAGCACCCACAAATACCTGGGAAATCAATAGGGACATTGTGACAGTTTCCACCATACAAAAGTGTGACGGCACAAAAGCCAATTGGACAAAAAAAAATTGCATTTACGATTAATAAATAATATTTGGCATAAATAGCGGAAAACCCCAGATGCGGATAAGTTGGGTCGTATGCAGCCTAAATAAACACTGCCATTATTTTTATATTTTTTATTTCTTTGTGAACAGTGGTATGAAATGCTCCAGAATTATGCAAGGCATCTGTTTGAATATGAACTGTAAGAGATGTTTGACTCATTCCCCTATGGTACGTAAATCTACCAACCAAACCGCTGTGTGATCCTTTTATGACGCTCATTTATTTTATTATTTTTTTCTTTCTCACTTAAATCGTATTCATCGTACATTATCATCTTTATTTTTTAGTGTTTGACTGATAAGGTTGTATCTTGTTATAGATGTCCAACACGTCTATCTACAAGTGAAATGCTGTTTAATTTACACATATTAAGAAGCTCCAATCAAGGTAATGGATAGAAGTATGCAGGGCCTATTTAAAAAATTAATGAACATTTCAATGTTTTATTATTATTATGTAAGGTACAGGGAAGGGGGTGGGGACGAGAGAGATTCTTGTTTGTTTTGTTTTCAATTTAAGGGTTGGCTAACAGAAACAATGAAACACGGGAAGAGAAGTAAACAAGAGGCCCTTATTTGTAGGAATTAGCGAATCAAACTTTTTTTTTTAATACATCCATGAGTATCGATCATTCAATTGTTATGTTATGAACTGCAAAATAAAACGTATGGTTCTCCCCACACTGTGTCCCTTGTGTTGGAGTTATTACTAATATATACGTGTATTTATATTTCAAACATTATATATGTGTACGCGTCTGGAATAGGGTCTGAAGTCACATGAAGCTGTATCAAGATAAAGCGTTCTAAAGTTGAAAAAAATAATGTGTCCTGAAAAACGTAGTTGCTTCATATTTCATTAGATGAACACTTTATTTTTCATGTGTCAAAGGGTTTTTCTGTGATTCTAGATCTATCTAAATGTAACTTTTGACGCATTCTTCACACCCCTTTTGATTTATCTGTGTTCATAGAAGTATTAGAATAGAAGCTTCTCTAGATTTTAATCCGGAATCTTTGGCTACATTCTTAACTTGAATTTAAAAGTAATATTTAAAAATCAGGAAATAAAAAGTAAAGCATAGCTGTGTATATGACATTGGGAACACACCTGTGATCATACATCATCATATGTAGATCGACACCTTCCCAAATCAGTGCGATTGTATTTGTATGGATAACCACTCAATTGTATGGGCTACAAAGTGCTTTGCTCTACACAAATACAACACATCCTTTGCCTTTAACTTTCAAACCTTTATCAGAGGTTAAAGAAAGAAACGTTACATATCTAGATCCCTGTACAGCCAACCACTGTGGATCCATGTCTAGATCCCTGTACAGCCAACCACTGTGGATCCATGTCTAGATCCCTGTACAGCCAACCACTCCATGTCTAGATCCCTGTACAGCCAACCACTGTGGATCCATGTCTAGATCCCTGTACAGCCAACCACTGTGGATCCATGTCTAGATCCCTGTACAGCCAACCACTGTGGATCCATGTCTAGACCCCTGTACAGCCAACCACTGTGGATCCATGTCTAGATCCCTGTACAGCCAACCACTGTGGATCCATGTCTAGATCCCTTGTGGATCCATGTCTAGATCCCTGTACAGCCAACCACTGTGGATCCATGTCTAGATCTTTGTACAGCCAACCACTGTGGATCCATGTCTAGATCTTCGTACAGCCAACCACTGTGGATCCATGTCTAGATCTTCGTACAGCCAACCACTGTGTATCCATGTCTAAATCTTTGTACAGCCAACCACTGTGGATCCATGTCTAGATTTAGTGCACTCTTATCTTTTATCTCAGACAAAATCGAAAAAGATTTACATATGAGGGGGTGAGATGCAAAACCCGATAAAATCATTTTTGTTCAAAACTGTGTATATATCATATTATAATTGGGCTCTAAACATCACATTGGTCAGGCTTTATTTAGAACTAAGGGAAGTCAAAAAAATTTTTTCTTTCTTTATCAGCTCCTATTCTATCTCCCGGTGTATGGGTTTTAAATACCGGAAATGATCTTTCTCCAGGCTGCCCTGTCCTGACATTTTATGTTTCCTTCCGTGAAAGTTAATTTTCTTTGCGTTAATGCCTCTTTTATATCTTCTTCCCACTTTCTCCGAGGTCTGCCTTTTGGTCTTTTACCTTAAGAGTTTTAGTTTTAGCACTGTATACTGATTTAGCTATTCTATTGTCATTCATTCTGTTTACATGCCCAAACCATCTCAATTAATTTGTTTTTATGCTATCTGCTTTGGTTTGATCTCTTATTGTTGTGTTTCTGATTTTGTCTCTTTTAGTTTTCCCTACTACTCTTCTTAGATATTTCATTTCAGCTGCCTGTACTCTACTGTATTCTCTACTATCTAAGGTCCAGGTTTCACTGCCATAGAGGAGAGTAGGACAATAAACTGTGTTGTATACGGCCATTTTGGTTTTTGTTGACAATTCTTGCTTACCTACAAATGCCTTTCCTAGATGGTTATATATTGCACTTGCCTTTTGGATTCTCTGGCTGATTTCTTCTCTCTTAGTTTTTCCTCTGAATTAATCATTACTCCTAAGTAATTGTAGCTTTGAACTTGTTCTAAATTCTTCCTGCCTAATTTAAGATTTTGTGTTTTAGCTTCCCTAGTTACTAGCATTGTTTTGGTTTTCTTTGCATTTGGTGATTTACTCTCATTCCTTTTTTATTTAATTCATTATTCATTATGTTGATATTTGACTGGAGGTCCCTTTCTGATTTTCCAAACAGAACTAAATCATCAGCAAATGAAAGCATTGATACATTTTACAGGTTTGAACTTCCACATTCATTTTCTTCATTTTTGAGGAAGCCTTTGCGACTGAATTCATAAATGTGATAAACAAAAGAGGACTTAGGCTACAACTACAACCCTGTCTTACTCCTAATATATCTACATCAAATTCTTCAGATACATTTCCAGCTACTCTCACTGCACATGTTGGTTTATTGTAAAAACTTTTAATGGCTTCTATTAAATTTTGCTCTATGTTATATTCTTTTAAGGAATGCCATAGTTTGTCCCTCCTCACAGTATTGCCTTTTCTAAGTTAATAATACACAGGTGTAAGTCAATGTTTCTCTCAAGGAATATTTCTATTATTTGTCTAATTTTAAATATGTGACCTTGTACACTTCTTCCTGGTCTAAATCCACTCTGGTGTTCTTCAATCTGATCCTCTATTCTTTTCGTTAGTCTCATTTCAGAATCCTGGCATACACTTTTCCTTGTTCATTCCACGCCGTCCGTCGGATCGAAATGGGAGACAATTTTAAAGGTTTTTCTTATACAAATTATTTCCCTTTTCCCGCCACATGTCTATTAATAGCATTTTGCAATCTCAAGCGGTGGACTGGAGGATGCATTTCTCAGAACTTGGTCTGTTGACAATGGATGATGACATTGATTCTTTGCCTACAGCGTCGATCGTCTATTTACAAGAAAGACCCGTTTCATCTCAACAGAGGATATAGGTGGTGAAACTCACCAAGGGATTTCCGCTTTGTTGTATGAGATGGACCCAAAATCGTCTTGATGAGCTATTGTGCCTTCGTATCCTTCTTCTTGGCCACAGTAACAACAATTTTCTTCTCCTGCTACACGCCATTTTCTACAAATGCCTGTGTTGTCTGACCGTCGGGTTCCGCTGGCGGTATGGGTGGCACAGCCGGCAAAAAAAACGTCCGGTCGGGTCTGACCGTCGGGCCCGACGCCGGTGTGGTTCTAGCCTTAGACTAGACCTGCAAGAAAGTAGCGTCCTGTCAAAACGGCAATGTACTGTAATATGAAGCATTGTAGCTGAACCATAGTGTAGTGAGCTTGTAATCATGACGACACTGGTTCAAACCCCACGCCTGGCACAGGTGGCTTTCTTTTCACAACGTTGTACTTGTACTCTTACTCTAAGGAATAATATAATTTCACTCTACTTTCCTCAATTGACTCATGTGTGAGTGTGAACGACACCCAGCTACTATAGGTAGAGAAAGATCTTGTGTAAGTGCAAAAACCTACTAAAGTAAAAGGCTTGCATACTGTATGCTATTAATTATAGCTATTCTCCCCAGGGAGTTGAGTATGGATGGAGAAATGGCTTCTTGCTGGGGGATGAATGATGTTCAGTCGGGGACCTGTACTATAATTAATAGAGCAGGGATACAGACTTCACAAACTATAAATCCATCTGTATATGTACAGTACATGGTGTATTAAGAAACACTTCATTCGGATATACGTGGCAGTGGCAGGAAGACTTTGGACTAATAAAATGTGAACTTTGTAACTACATGTGCTTGTACTTGTACCGTACTCCTTTGCGTTTATCTCGTCTTTGGTCCAGTGGAATTCAATATTATTAATATTATTATTTCATGTTACTCATTATCAGAGAAGCATGTAATACAATAAGTCCAGCTTCTGATAAGAAAACATAATTTTCGTTCAATTACATACATGTAGTCTGTTACACTACGCTTGTTTAGTTGTTATAATAATATTAATAATAAATGTCATGTACGGGACAGGTGATTTATTTTTGTTTGAAATTTCCGCCATCCACCAGATGAGGAAATCTCTGCAGACAATACAAACAATACCATTACAATTACAACTAAGGAAGTAATATTGACAGAGTAAAGTTATTTTTGTTGTAATTTTAAATTACTCTCCACTTTCTGAAACTGAAAGTAACAGAAGTAACTTATTAATTGTTTGTAGTTTCAATGTAAATGAGCTCCAATACACAATGGTATTTTTGTTATCGGGGAAGGATAGTACTAGTACTAGTAGCGGGCACATTGTAAATAATATGTTAAATCCTTTTAGTTTCACTCCTGCCTTATGTTGATCTTTTCTCAGTTGTCTTTACAATAACAATCCTTCCACTTCCACCATTGTAAACACAATTACTGTGACGAAATTAAAAATCACCAGGATTTCTTTCTTTCACTTCTTCCTTTCCCATCTTGTGGATTTTCTTCTCTATTTTATTTTTATTTTGCTTTGTTACATGTTTTCGAACTCGAAACAAGACTCTGGCCACGCAAACTAACTCCAACTTGTACAACGGTTCGTAATGTCCCAGAAAGCATTGACAATATTAATAATAATTCAACTTTAATTAACTCCCTTTTGAGGTAAATAACTAAAAAAACCTCCACCCATCGCTGGCCCTTCTGGTGAAAGTCAAAACGGCATATCTGGACATTCACCCTAATCCCCAGTTAACAGGATTTCTCAAATTTTAAAGACTGCTGACCCATGTCCATGTATACATACTGTTTAAGTAAAAACAGACGTATGGACAAAAAACCCAAAATGTACTACATATACGTATTTACGTACTGGTTGGCAGCTGTGCACGTAGCAGGGTTGCCAAGTTTGAAAAGTCAAAACGAGGGACACTGGGAGGTGAAATGATGGACAGTGAGACTAACCAATGTACGCATTTGATAAATTTATAATTTATAGACGCTGTGCGCAGAAATAGATTTTTCTCTGGATTTCAGTTTTAGTTTAGAGTTAGAACATACCAAGGACACAAAATAAATATGAATGACAAACAATATAGTCTAATATGTAATTAAAGCATATACTTCTTTCTATATATAATATATTAATAAGCCACGATTCTTGATTCAGCCACACCTCCAATGTCCAAAGATTAATTACAGTACCGTATAAACTGAAGATATGACTAGCAATAGGAGTCTTCTCTATAATTCTACTGGTGTCCTCACAGTTTTTAAATCAAATAAAATAAATACTTTTGGCTTTGGTCTACAATATGTGCTTTGCAGAGTTTGCCAGGAGCGACAGTTGCAGCTGATTTGTAAGTATAAATGTAAGTCTTCAGAAGGGCTGGTGATGGATTCCATTGAAAGCAATGGGGAGTCATTTGCTTCAATACAGGCAATGCCGGCAAGTCGATGTTCAAGAGATCTTGACTAAACGATCCACGAATAAAAACATTGACGCATATGATTTTGTGAGTAATCTCCTTTTACTTTTATGGTTCTGATTGGTTTGAGGGAGTCAACGTCGATAAGCACAAATCTGGGAAGTGAGGGTCGGGCCATGGTTAGGCTGTCAGATTTAGGACCACGAGGTCCGGGATTCGAATCCTAGCAGGTACAAAACACGCACTTTCCCAATCGACACAGGTGCAAATAGGTACAATCACTAGCTTTTGAGTTAAGATCTGCGTCAGGCTAGCAATAGCAGTTGGGACAAGCCCTGGCGCTATGGGTCGAATGTCCTGAGAGGAACTTTACTTCCTTACTGCAATCACGGAAATTTGACTTTCATTCATGGTTCAAACCCTAAATTCTTTTACCAAGAGTATGTGAATAGCGCTCAAATCTAGAAATACTGGTTATCACGTGCGACTGAAAAAAAAATCAATAATCATGTACCGTAGTGGTAGTAGAAGGCCCACATGGAATATTACTATAGTATTAACTATTAGTATTAGTCTCAGAAAATATTATTGATACTATTGTGGGCGGCATATCCCAATGCTACATGCGTCTTCACTGATCGCGATGTTATGTATTAATATAAGTTCTTGTATTATGAGAGAGAAAGAGAGAGAGTCCTCTTTTCATTCTCATCCGCAGACACAGATGAATGATGGTGGTGTCTTTTTTACAAGAAGGCAATGCTCCTATTATAAAGTTTACGTTCTAATTAGTAATAACAGTACATCAGGTATACAATATGTTTAGTGTTGTACAGGTACCTCAGTGTACGATGCATTGTTACAATAATATTATTACGGGCAACGTTAGTTGTACAGTGTGGGTTTTCACTTAAAGTTGCCTGTAACGCAGGACTGTCTCCCGCATTGCGGAATGCTTGGCAACCCTGATGTACTGGTTGGTACTATTACTAGTATTACTATTGGTAGCTATGCACATAGTTTTAACGCACTGGTTGGCAGCAGTACACATATTATGTTTTCATTCCAGTGCCAGCCAGACATGTATCAAGTGAGAGAAAAAGTAAAACTACTGTTCAGCAATTTTTTTTGAATTTTTAATAACCTTTATTTAATTGGCAGTTTTCATAGGTAAAACGTCATTCAATTGAGAAGTTACGCAATCAGTTTTGTTTCTTGCTGTTTTCTTTAAATATAAAAATGTTAATGGATCTTAAGACAAAAACATAAACAAGAAACTCCCACAAAACAAGAATTTGTGAGAACTATTGCACTGACTTGTTTCAAAGTCAGTCTCTTTTTATCTCTCTCTTCTATTTCGAAAATGCTTGCTTGTTTTTTTTAACAATTCCTCAAACCCGATAATAATAGTGAGAAAGTCAATAAAAATGAATGTAAGTAAAGAAAGAAATTTAAAAAAAAAAAAAAGTGCAGATTGCTGGCTAAACCTGGATGACTAATATCCACCAACATGATTAGTAAAAGTAAAAAAGTTAGTTACATCAACGTATATGCCACCAACATATTTGAGAGGAAGAAAGCGACAGAAGGCATGAGACCCAATCAGTGAGGAATTCTCTTATTTTTATTAAAACCCCAATACTTGCTATATGAAAAAAATCTTGCATCACAATCAATACAGTCGTGTCGTGATGACACGGTGATACAAAAAAAACACTGCACACAGGCAAGCACTTCAAAGAATTATATCTGTACATGATTGATGAGGACAAGTCAATCAGAAGGGTGACAGCCAGATCATGATGGGGAGTAGCCACATGTCTGTAAGAGAGTTTATGCAGCCACTGCCTCAGACATCCTCGTCTTTTGAAGCTTCACAAAGTTCTCAACAAGCTCTGAAATAACAAAATATTTTTAAATGTAAAGCCGTGATTTTATCAAATTGATAAAATTACGTATTGGCATTGGGTAACACATTTTTGTGTGTGTTTTTAGTTTTCTTGACCCTTCCCAGCCTAGTGTGACATCAGCCTCGATGCTTACTGCGACAGAATGCGACATCAGCCTCGATGCTTACTGCGATAGAATGTATTCGCATAACAAGATCTCGCAGTGTGCAAGACTTCAATCGACAATCTGTGAGATTTCTGGCTCTTTCGTGAAAAAAAAAAAATGCATATTTTTATATGCTTTGACTACGGCAATCGTAAACAAAGTGACACTATTACTTTCAACTAATTTACCTACTTGCGAAAGTAATTAAAGGCTCATAATAACTATATAAAAGTATATATTTTCTGAAAGTTTATTTTCTTCTCTAGTTCACTCTAATTTCTTCATTGAAATTGAAAGATGTATACGTCTAAAATTAATGTTAACTGAGACAGGTATACTTTTCATCAAAGTTGCCTTCCTTTGCTTAGACACACAGACTGAATAGGAAGTGAGGGCTTAGAGCACACAGACTAGAATTGTGTAGGGCCCTTAAGGCAGGAAAGGGTTAAAATAAGATAGACACAAATAAATTACCCCAAAACTCTGATCAAGCCTTTGTATATGCTTACAGAAGTTTCTTTTTCGTTTTTATGGGAACATGAACTATCTACTCTAAGTCCTTGTGGAATGCAAAAGAGCAAAATGACATACAACTAGAAAGAAAATAAAAAGTTTCTAGTCCCTCAAAACAATCTCAAGTGAATTTCAGGTCAACTCAGTGATGCACACAAGCCCATATTCTATCAACACTATCATTCTCACGGAAAGATTAAAGTTCTAAGAACATGTAACAAGCAGGACAAGCTCATTGTGGTGTTTGTAATCTCAACATCATGTGAAGATTTGAATGGAGACGTTATGTCTAGGGCCTCTATTTGAATCTCTAAAATACATGAACCTGATTCTTCTTGAGGAAAAAAAGCAAATCAGCAAATCAAAGACCCATTTGTTAAAATTGACACAGCTTACAACATAAAACCAAACACCTGCCCTCTATATCAAAGGTAATCATGATGAACATACCCACACAAAGTCAATAAATTTGCCGCACAAAGTCAATAAATTTGCCGTAACACTTTGCACGCCACCCGTTTTGAACCTAGTTTCCGTTTTGAACCTAGTTTCCGTTGAACCTAGTTTCCGCCCAGTGCCACCAGTTTTTGCCTATATTTCCCTCAGTGCCAGCTGTTTTTGGTAATAGTTCAAAACATCAGTAGTATGAGGGGAAAAAAACTGGCAAAAATCACATAAGCAATGGAAGTTCATGAAACTTTCAGAGGTTGTTATAAGGTGGGTAAGCGTTAATTTTACATGGTTTGACGGATGATCAGGTCATGTGACCATGGCGGCCATCTTGAATTTTGTTGCCATTTATAGAAAATTGGTATGTTACTGGAAGAAAAGGTAATAACTTGCTATTTACAGTGGAACACGTTTAAACCGAAACGGTTAAACCAGAAGGATTTGGAATCCCGATCTTTTCTTCTTTGTCTTTGTTAAAATAAATAGCGATAAACCGAAATGGCCCTATCGCTAAACCGAAATAAAAATTCACTGAGTTGCAGTCCAAAAAGTCAACCTACATCTTTGCCGTGCTAGTTCAAGACATCCAAGAAGGCTACAATTACTAGGCTATACACTATACATGTGTACAATCACACGCAAGAGAGAAAAGTGGGTGGTGGGGGGAAGGATGGGTGGCGTAATGCTACGGTCACTGGCTGCTGCACAGTGCGCGAGAGGCAAATTATCCGCGTGGCACCGATCAGTGATCGTCATAGGCTGGTTCACTGCACTGTCACTGATTATGGCCACACGCGACGGCATTCCATCACAATTTTTTCAGAGCATAATAATCATTCTGTTATTAAAAATCGTCTTTACTGTTTGTTTTTCTGAAATAAAATTGAAAAAAAAACAAACAAAAAAAAACAACTAAACATACATCATAGGGTCCACGGCAGGCCACGCCGTGCATAACGTCAAGGGACACAAAGAAATATTTTTATACATTATTACTTCCCTTTACCGAACGCCATTTCTGAGGGACTAGCGCTAACCGAAAAGACCTCTAAACCGAAATACATTGACCGGTCCCGTCACTTTCGGTTTAAACGTGTTCCACTGTATTATGTTAAGATATTTCAATATTGTCTTAAAAGAAAGTACACATTAGGGATAAAAATTCTACTTCATTTTCAGTGAATGTTCTATTGTTTCTCTGAAAACAACAAATACATATTGATATGATATACAGGCTTTTTTCTTCTTTCACTCTTGAATGAGAATGTTCGGAAATAAAGTCAATAAAACGTGTATTTCTATCTTTGTAGTTTATTGTTTTTTGAAAACACAGCTTGAAATGCACTATCTGTTACATTTTTCCGCTTGAAATCATCAGTGGTATCTATTCTTTTTCTTTTCCCCTCACACCCATTGCCACGCCCACCAATACAGTCACCTGCATTGTTTACATTTGGCACACGACGAAATTCATGTTCCAAATCCGAATGATTGAGAGTCCGAGCCAGAGCTACGAGATCTAGATCTAGTATCACGCCAATCATCGTCAGCTAGATATACATCTGAATCAGAAACATCTCTATAAGGATGGAGATTATCATCCTTATCCATGACACCAGCTGAACAGTTAGTTCTAGTATCGCTTTCAACTATCCAAAGTGTAGGAAACGGAAGTGAAGCAGATTAGATGGCTAAATCATCGGTCATTGTACATCAATCCTAAATTCGACGGCCGTCGGGGTTGGCATGCACAGGTGATTTAACGCTCTTTCGACGGTTGTCGAAACTGGCACTAAGAGGAAACAATTCAAATTTCGAGTCGTCGAAAACGGCACACAAAAAATAAAAATCATTTAGCCTGTCTAAATTTAAAACAAAATAAAACGGGCATCGGCCATGAGGATTATTGGAAACATCTGCCCACATCATTCTAAACCAAGTTCGACTTTGACAATAAAAGCTTCACATCTACAAGAGCATTCCTACCTGGAACATCATCATCCTCATCAACACTACCTGTTGTTTGTTTGTTACTGTCTCCAGCAGCTGTAAAAACACAAACAAGTATCGCATAAGAAATATGCTCAAACCAAATGCACTAAATGAGGTCCCAGCCATCAAAATTAAATCCATCAAACGAAACAAAAATATAGTTAAGTTTCTTCAAGGTCATCACGATCAACAAAGCCAGAGCGATGTTAAGTTTCTATGACATGAAACGGAACAGCTGATAATTATTCTCCCCAGGATAGGACGCTAGTCTGACACAGATTTTTACTCCCAAACTAGTGTGTGAACTCATTTACACCTGAGTTGAGTGGGGGAAATGTGTTTTAAGTGCCTTTCCCAGGCAACACAACGCCTGAACTAACTATGCTAGTACCTGATACTTCATGATCTCTATGCTAGTATTCAAACCTGATACTTCATGATCTTTATTCTAGTATTCAAACCTGATACTTCATGATCTCTATTCTAGTATTCAAACCTGATACTTCATGATCTCTATGCTAGTATTCAAACCTGATACTTCATGATCTCTATGCTAGTATTCAAACCTGATACTTCATGATCTCTATGCTAGTATTCAAACCTGATACTAGATCTCTATTCAAACCTGATACTTCATGATCTCTATGCTAGTATTCAAACCTGATACCCCTCTATGAGTCCCTGATACTTCATGATCTCTATGCTAGTATTCAAACCTGATACCCCATGATCCCAATTCCGGCTAAGCTACACTTTCCTGGCTATCAAGTTTTAACATACAAACTTATATTACTGATTTCATTTAATCAATCATGAAAGAGATGAGCAGTCACTCACCTATGCAAGCAAGCAAGAAAAAAACACACCCCCTCCCATATCATGCAACTGAAATGTAATATATCTACACTTAATAGTGCAATTACAGACTTATCTTGACCGAAGCACTCCTGATCAAAATAGAATCCATGCAATATATTGGACACTAAATTTTGCTTAGTCGTTACTTGTAAACTGATTTACAATGTGAAAAACATCAATACTACAATCAAGAGTGCATTTTGAAAACGTTATTTTAGTCATATGACCCCATCTACACCGATACTGACAAAAGTGTTTAAAATCAAAATTGAACAATGAAAAAAAGAAATATAAGCTTTAAATAAATATAAACATCAAACATTTAAAAAACTTAATATTAATTCAAATTGCTACTCCCTAAAATAGTTACATTAAAAAAAACTTCCAATAGCGTGAAATTTCAAAGGATGTACTTACCATTAGCGACAGTTGATGCAAGCTTCTTCAAACTACTTAAGCTCTCGGCTCCTAATTGATTTAAAATGCCAGGCAACATGTCAGCGATTTCTAGAGACAAAAAAGAAAAACATGGGGGGAAATAGTTTAATCTGAATGCTGTGATAAAACTTTAAGATGTCTGTGAACAAAGAGCGACAACATTTTTTCACTCAAGAAAAAAGGGGAGGATGGACGTCAGAGTAATAACACAGATTGTAGCCACGAAAGTCTTTCCAAAATCCAGCCATTCCTATGAAGATATTACTTTTTTTTTGGTGGTGATTTAACAAATTTAACCCATTGGTGCTAGCTAACCTACAATCAATTCAACACAAAGAAAGACCAATTCAAACGTGTCCATTCCTAGTTTTTAATCTTCCAAAGGGTTGAGAGAAATGACAAAATGTTTACTAACATAGGCTTGACGGGGGGGGACTGTCAAATAGTCATCCTATATCACTGAAAAGTTGTAAGCGTCCTTGGTTGCCATAGAAACAGCCGACATCTTAGATTTTGAACCAATTTTCAAAATCTATCTCCTCCTTAGTTATGATTAAATCATTCAGATTGTCTTTTTCATTCAATATCTAAAGAGGACGTTTTTTTAAAAATATTTTGGATATTTATATTATTATAAATTTTTGAAAATAGCATATATTGTGAATATACAAAAAGATCTATAAAAAACCTGACGTCATTCTATCAACATTGACAACATGTCCCAAAAATAATAAAAATCGTTCGGTGAATGGCGGAGGAGATAAAATTTTAGTGTGAAAAAAAAAACCCAACTACTTTTCGAGAAAAATGCAAGTAAAAAACCCAAAAGAAAACAACACAAAATAAACGCTTCAGACGGGTTTCCTTGTAGCAGCCCCCTTACTCCTTCGACAGTCTCTGACATTGTTACTAATGTAAAGAGGATTATAAATCTAGGCTTAGATGTGCACTGTTGTGAAAAGACGTTGTGACATGTTTACATCCACTCTATTCCTATGCTTGTGCACATGTTTACATACACACTGGAAACGCAACGCCAAGTGTTACGCCAATCAAATCAGGCGACCTTGATGTTGCCACATTTGGCGATTAGTCGACAATACGCAGGATTTTACTGCCATCTTCTCAGTCAGTGTTAGGGTAATTTACATCAATTTTCAGTTTTAACCTACCCTCGCAATACAAAATATTTTATAAACAAAAAATGATACGCCATATGGACTTTTTCTGCCATAAACTTGAAGATAAATAATCATTCTAATGTTCCTAGTATTTTTGACTATGCCAGTGTCCACTCTTATTGTATTCTAATTCTATACTAGTTCTAATAGTTTGTAGAATCTATTGAGGTCTGGTTTCAAAGCCTATAGTCATAGTGATTCTCAATCCACCGTACTTCCATAATAGCATGATAAAATAAGATTATAAACGGTGTTCTGAGTGTTTAGTATCGTATAAGTTTATGTCAGCTGTTATCTCTTAATCTTCTTCTTCGATATCCTGTCAAATATTTTTATCGTTTATGTAATGCCATGGTCAACAGTTTTGTCTTTTGAGTAAGTTTGTAACACAACAAAGATGACAAAACACAGACCATTTCAACTAAAGAGAAGAAATAATATCTGCCTGCATGGAATTAAACGGTCTCCTAGTCTATATTTATTTCTTAAAGAGTGAAGTGAATTTTTTTTTGCTTTTGAGTTGAGGTTTTTGCTTTTAGTATGTACATGAGTAACTGTCAAAATACAATCATCCTATATCATTGAAAAGTTTGCAGTCCTTGGTTGCCATTGAAACGGCCGCCATCTTGGACTTTGATTCAATTTTCAAAATCTATCTCCCTTAGATATGAATAAAATCAATCCAAAACCTGAGCAGATCATCTTTTCCATTCAATATCTAAAGAGGACGTCGGGTTTTCCGATATTTTGATGGGTTTTTTTAAACAGCGTTTTTATTACAAAAAAAATATTCTCAAAAAGTTTTCAATATATTTTTTAAAAGTCATTCTAATAACATTGACAAGAGGAACCTGTGTGCCAAATATAATACAAATCGTTCGGTAAATGACGGAGGAAATAGGAATTTAAGTGTGGAAAAACTAAATTTCGAGAAAAAATGCAAAGTAAAAAAATCAACAGAAAATAACACAAAACAAACGCTTCCAGACGGGTTTCCTTGTTTGTAACTGCCTCCTTACTCTTTCGACAGTCTCTGGCATTGTTACTCATGTAAATGGATTATAAATCTAGGTTTAGATGTGCACTGTTGTGAAACAGATCGAAATGACCAGTTTTTTTCTTCCTCTATATCTATGCTTGTGCGCGTGTTTACATACACACTGATGCGCAACGCCTCTTCACATCGCACAGTGACGGAAGATGCGCTGATCGTTAGTCGACAAACGAGGTCAAATATCGTGTGCTGCCATTTCCGATTAACGGCCAGTCAGTCAGTTTAGGGTAATTTACGTCAATTTTGGCTGTTTTTACCTACCCCCGCCTACAAATATTTCATAAAAAAAATAATTACACGTCACATGGACATTTTCTGCCATGCACTTGTAGATAAATGATCGTTCTACCAATATGCAAATAACAGATAATCAACCTTTTGGTCCAACCAGGGCCCCCCCCCCCCCCCCCCCCCCCCCGGTTCTATCACGACATGTGCACAACCTCCCAAAGGAATGTCCAAATTCTACACAGTTGAAGAAGCAGAAATGTTTTAAATATAATTTACGCTTGTTCTCTGCATAAGCCATGATTGCAAAAGTATTTGCTGTCAAGGATGCTTGGACCTTGGGATTATTGAAGTGAATTACTTGACCATCTTCCTTAATCATAAAGTTGACCTGCGAATGGACATTTTTATACTTCATTTCTATTTCAAAACTCATCTTTTAAAAGTTTGAAAATTATCATTTTGTTAAAACAAAACGAACCCATCAAATCAACACACAAACACACTTATAATTGAAAATTTGTATGGATCATTTACTCATCTAACAAACCAAGAACTAACCAATATTAAAGTTATAATCCCAAGCAGCCAATTGAAGGATTGACGGAAGTTTAGTGATTAATTTTTTCTAATCAACTCTAGATTTAAACTTGCTGCATCCACTGAATAATTTTAACCAATTTTATTTATTGATGCCTAGCATAAGTCATGATAATACATGTATTAGCACTAGGGATGAGAATTAAAGGTAATTTTCATGAATACATGAAATCATTTCACAATTTGATTTGGTTTTACCCACATCGACAACTAAGGTGGTCTCAGGGTTTTGATAGGATTTTACTGCCTTGTTAACAGCCAAAAGGAATATTAAACGTGCACAGAGTGTTGTGATCTGGCACATCGGACCTCCTTTGTATCGGATATCTCCAACAAGACTCGATATCGATCCACCTACTACCTGGACCATGGGAGGTAGATTTTACCTGAAAAACCCGAGAAAAATGTTCAACCTGCCAGGGCCTGAGCCCACGACCTTGGGTCAAAGAGGCCCATACGCTTCCTCTGAACCATGGAGTCCCTCTTCAACATTCACCAAGGAAGACTGCAGCTCAGCTAAAATCATGAAGTATATACATTAATAATCAATGCAGGAATAAACAATATGATACCTCTTCAATTCCAGGAATACTATTCACAGACAATTTCTTTAATGAGATTTGTATTTTTTCTTATCGTCTGTTGTGGCTGTACGGTGGATAACCTTCTTCTTTCTTTCTGGCAGACCCTGAAAATAAAAATAAAAATTATTTCAGAATTTTCTTCAATTTCAACAACACAGATTATTTTGAGGAAAAGAATTGTACTCAACTGAAATCAAGTATGCACATGATATGTGTCTAACAAAGTTTTGCTAGTATTTAATATAAACAGCACACATGCAAACAATATATATCTCTGTGAAATGGCAAAGTGACACCCAGGTGCAGGAAGAAAAGATAACTCCTAACGGTAAAAAAATGTTCAATTATCATAAAATCGTCTGACATAGCATAAAAAGAAGACTAGCAACAATTTGAATCACATGTCACCGTACCCCAGTAAATGCTAACAATGACCTTTTATACATGAGATGTGAAGAAACTTCAATTTCAATATTTTATTCAGACACAAGTATCTAAGAGTGAAGAAATACATCTTAAAAGACTCATCTAAAAAGCTATGATGAAGCTGAACAATGTATTCTACAAAAATTCTACACCTTGGCTATAATTGACAAGAATGAAAGACGTCTAATCTGCAGTTTTTAAACATGTAAGCAATAGTCTATGTGTAGGTCTTACAGAAACACAATCACTAGTAAAATATTGTGTATCCGTACTGAAGGGTTTTGTGCTATTATCATAGCCACGACTCCTGAAAAATACAAAACTGTTTACCTTGCCACCAATGCGCACTGCATCTGCTTTCGCCTGAAGCTGCTTTAATTTTTCTGGATTCATGGTTGAAAACTGAGGAAGATATTAACACATGATATGTTAGAGTACATAATCACCTAAAAAAATCACGATAAACACATATGTGGCTACATCAACAAAAAAAGACAAACACAAACAAAAAAACCCTCAGGATGTGACGTTGCAAGTATAACCAACCCTCCATCAGGCATCCAATGAGTAATTACAAACTGTTTTTAATTATATAAAGCATCCACGGTTTCCATTCAATGGTTGGTCCCAGTCCGCTTTGTCATACTGTCCATTGCCGCTGACAGAAAATAACAATCTGCTGCCTTGCAGACTGGTCTTGAATGACTAAAGGCTAAGGGAGTTAACCCTGACAGAAAATAACAAGGCCTGGTAGGGGCCTCAAGGTGGTAACCCATCATCTACGTAGGGTACAGTGGGTTAATTCCTGTATCAACCTGATTCAGAGAGGTAAAGAAATATAACAGCTTGATCTTTAGAAGACGAACTTGAAACCAACACGTACTGTGATTTTTGGAACATGGAACGTTAGGGCAATAAATGGAAAAAGAGTTAGAATTAGTTGAGGAAATGGAAAATTTCAAACCAGATATTTTAGCCATTACAGAAACAAAGAATAAGGACAAAGAAAAGAAAATGTGAAATCACAATCATATAATTTAATCTTCTCAGGAGTAGATGTCAAAGATAGAGATAGAGCAGGAGTAGGCCTCATAGTGCATAAAAGACATGAAAAGCTACTAGAAAGTTGGAAATTTATAAGCCCACGGCTATTAGAGGTAAATATTAAACCAAAAGGATGAGAAATTAAATTATTAACAGCTTATGGACCAAACGACGCAACTAAAAGAAAAAAGATGTCTTGAAAAACGAACAAATAGCTGCAGAGAATCTTAAATCAAACAGGAACTAATGCTTTTACTTTTAGGAGATTTAAACGCTAGACTAGGCAACAATGTAGAAACGGCAGGAGGAGTAATAGGAAGAGGAGAGACAACTCCAAATGGAGAGAGACTAATAGATTTTTGTCTAAAGAATAACATGAAAATAGCCAACACCTTTCTTCCTGATATACGAGAGTAAATGAAGACAGGTGTGGGGAAAATAATGATAGACTACATAATAGTTAACAGCTCCATTTTTAGTACATTGGATGCAAGATTAAACCAGAGGAGCAGAAATATTTAGTGATTGCCAAAAATGAGACTACTGATTGAGGAAAACAAACAGAAAAGGAAAGAGCTAAGAAAATAAAGGAACTAAATAAACCAGTAGTAAAACAAGTATACCAATCTAGGATAAAAAGGTTTATCAGTGAAAGACAGATGGACATGAATGATAGCACAAAAAAAAAAAGTGGCAGACGTATAAAGAAACACTCCCCAGTTGTACTGAAGAGGTCTGTGGTAGGAAACAAATTAAAGGAGATCGGAAAAGAACAGCATGGTGGAATGAGAATGTCAAGACTAAATCAAAGAAAAGAAGGATACCTGGAAGAAATACTTGCAAACAAAGAGACCAGAGGATAGGACAGATTACGTGAATAAAAGAACTATTGCCAAAGAGGAAGTGAGGGAAAGCAAAACAGGAACAATGGGAAGAGTTTGGACAAAGACTACAAGAAAGCTATCAAGGAAATCAAAAAGCCAATACGACAAATTAAGAATGCCGAAATCATGGAAACATGGAGTAAGCATTTTCACCAATTACATAATCCCTCCAGAACGATGAAATAAGGAGTAAAAGATCAAATAATCCAGAGGAGAGAGCTGAAGACGTAGATATATCAATGGAAGAAAGCCAAACAGCTATAAGAAAAGTGAAATTAGGAAACACGCATTCTTAAAATGTAAAATCTGCATCAATTATTTTGGGATGTGTCTCAAAATTGGTACACGCCTAATTACATCTATGGAACAAAAGATTGCATGGGTTTGGACGAATCTATCAAACTTTTAGTTTTATAGTGACTTGAAAATTGCACATAAAATGTTTACAATTTACAGCAATCTTATTTAACTAAAAATTCATTTTTCGGAAAGTATACAAAATAACATCTAACGCATGCATAATTTTATTCCATGCACCAAAAGCAAGGTTTGTACACAATTTCAAGTCAATCAGATAAAAATGCGAGCTAAGTTAGAAAAAAACGCTGAAAAAAATTCGTATTTTTCTTTTTTTCTGTTATTTGAATACATTTTCTCCCATAAACCTAAGAAAAGAGTAGGATAATACTTTGAAACATAAAACCTTGAGAGGTTCTCAACTACTTATTGACACTGGTTGAAGTGTACCAGCACCTTTTTACTCATTTTGAGATGGTGCCTTTTGATAATAGGTGCGCAGAATATGTTCTGTAACTTACGTCCAATCTAAGGCAATATTCATAATAGATCCTCAAATTAGGTTGTTTTGGATAGCGTTCATTGTAGCGATCAAAATAATTACCAACTTGCCGTATTTTAGATAATATTTTTGGCTTTTATTGTATAATAGCTCTGTTGAAAGATAGGCCTGTATTGTTTCTAAAAATGTGTATAAATTCAAAGAATCGATACTGAGCTTCTTTTATGGTATCATTATGACAGGAATCTCTATCCACTAGTACGACTAGATTTGTCCCATTTTCGGCAAAAAATGGCATTCACAGAACCCGCTCCTCCCCTTAAAAGAAGACAATGTAGAGCAAAATTTAATAGAAGCCATTAAAAGTTTTTACAATAAACCAACATGTGCAGTGAGAGTAGCTGGAAACATATCTGCAGAATTTGATGTAGATATAGAAGACAGGTTTGTATCCTAAGTCCTCTTTTGTTTATCACATTTATGGATTCAGTCGCAAAAGCATCCTCAAAAATGAAGAAATGTAGGTATGTGGAAGCTCAAACCAGTAAATGTATCAATGCTTTCATTTGCCGATGATATACTTCTGTTTGGAAAATCAGAAAGTGATCTTCAGTCGAATATCAACATTATGAACAATGAACTAAATAAAAGAGGAAAGAGTAAATGCAAAGAAAACCAAAACAATGCTAGTAACTAGGGAAGCTAACACATAAAATCTTAAATTGAGCAGGGAGTATTTAGAACAAGTTCAAAGCTACAATTACCCAGGAGTAATGATTAACTCAGAGGGAAAATTAAGAGAAGAAATCAGCCAGAGAATCAAAAAGGCAAGTGCAATATATAACCATATAGGAAAGGCATTTGTAGGTAAGCAAGAATTGTCAACAAAAACACAAATGGCAGTATACAATACATTTCAGCGAAACTTGGACTTTAGACAGTAGAGTACAGACTCTTTTTGGAAGGAAACAGAAAATGCAAGGACAGGGCATCCTGGAGAAAGATCATCTCAGGCATCTCAACCCATACACCGAAAGGTAGAATGGGAACTGATAAAGAAAGAAAGAAAAGACCCCAGATCTGGAAAAAAAATCTTGTCCGACCGCAAGGTCACGTAAACTGCTAGTAGTCTCATGATATTCTCACTCTCATTTAGAGTGATCTGTGATATTTTTCGTCGTGTCTTTTACAGGATAAATGGACACAGGAATACATTTTCTTTCCAGATCATAAAACGGCGCTTGTACGTATTTTCAACCGTTTTTCAGCTCTTACTGTGTGTCGTTTGTGGACCACAATTGTTTCATAATAATTAAAATCTGAAACCCACATCACGCGATCACTGCAAAAGATTTTTAAAATTTAGACCTCCCAAATTTTCTTTAAACAATTCTTTCAAATGGAATCAAAGAAAACAATAAAAGGTCGTTGACCTCACCTACCTTAAGGTGAAAAAGGACTTATTAAAAGAGGGAAATGCCAGCTATCTCAATTGCTGACGTTCGCACTCAAAATATATTTCGCAAAACACACAAATTGAAAGCAAATTTCACAATATTGTGCTTTTTATATGGTAGCGTTAATTGCTACAGAGTGAGGATGTAGCAATTAACACCACGTTAATTGCTACCTTTTTATATCTGCGATGTCAAAGCTTTATGGACCAAATGTTAAAAAGATTCATCAATAAGACTGAAAAAGATTAATTAAAGAGTTGAAGTTTATAATATAGTAGGATATTTGTAAGGAAACAGTAAGGCCTGTAAGGTTGTCCAATTTGACATTAGTCCGGTGTAGTGCTAACAGAAAGGTCCTGTCCTGTCTCAAGTCTATGCGTGTCAGTATCTATGTCTGTCTTAACCCAAATAGAGATTGCTTTTTTACCGGAAGAGACCTTCTTACACTTTACTTACAGTGAGGGGTTGCCTCAGCCATTTGTATGAAAAAACAAGTGTGTGCAAAGGGTGAAGCTAGGATTTAGACCCCTTAGTCTGGTGTCACATCATGTTACCTCCTCACAGAGAGAGAGGGGAGAGGGAGAGAGAGAGAGAGGAGAGAGAGAGAGAGAGAGAGAGAGAGAGAGAGAGAGAGAGAGAGAGAGAGAGAGAGAGAGAGAGAGAGAGAGAGAAAGAAAGCAACCTCACACAATCTTCTTTTTTTTTTTACTTGTTTTTCTTTGTTATCCCCAGAAAAATCCAAGCCCCAACTTATAAATTTTATCTCACTCCTTCAAAGTTAACATAAACCTTTATGTCGCTTGTTGATTGGGACCAGCACTATGGAACTGCTTCTAAGTTTGGTCACAAGCAAAATTTGAATAGTGTGCCTGACTTGAGGAATATGAAAGACAAATTGTGACACATCCCACTCATTCTTCATTCAAATTGATGTCAAATGGCTAGAAATGTGTACTTCTAGATCTAGATCTATTTTGAAGTGTGACTTCTAGTACACTACCACTACGGATGTAGATCTAGATCTAGATCTAAATCTGGTTCTATCTAGAAATTGAATAGTAAAATGTCGTGAGTCTCAATTCAGAAAATTCTGGTTTCTATAACTGAGCAACAATTATGTCTTGAATCTAGATCTAGTAGCCTAACTGTGAACCGAATCCAAGTCCTTATACTGGAGTTCAGGAATTCACTCAAGGCGAGTCAATGCTAAAGATTTCCATACCGGCCAAGCTTTATGTTTACAAAGACATTCTCTATACCTTGTGTGAGAGATTATATCTATACCACGACATATAAAACATACAACTGTTTCACGGCAAACAGCATTCTTGATAATTAGCCACTTTCAAGTAAATGAATAAGGAAGATCTACCTGAAATTGTGGAAGGTGTATCCACGAGGTTGGTATTGTTATGGCCGCTATGGGGGAAAAGAATGACGTCATAGAATTTGGTGCACATACTTTAGATCTTGCTTAATCTCTACAAAACTCTTCTGTTCATAAAAAAAACCCTTGTTTTTCCTCTCCTCCTCGTTTGTTATTGATAAAAATGGCTTATTATTTATAAATATGATTATTTGAAGAAAAATCCTAGGATTTCTTTTCTTTCAATGCAAATAACTGTAAAAATTGTCTTTTTACATTTTGTCAAGGCTTAGAGAGTAAGCAATGTTCTTGTTGCCAGATTTGAACATTTAACTAAAACGGCTCCAGCGATTTTGCCCATAAGACCGATAGAGCCTGAGCTTATCCGTGTTTCTATAGCATAAAGCAAAACAGGTGATAATAATCATTTCCTGAACATGACACTGTTAAGACTGACGCAGATTTTTACTCACATTTGTACCTGGGTCGAGTGGGGAAATGCATGTTAAGTGTCATTCTCAAGGAACACAACGACGGGGGTAGCTTTGTCTGGATTCGAACCATGAAGCTTATGATCCCAAGTCTGGTAGCCTAACCACTTGACCACCAACGCTACCATGCCAATAAGATTCCCTACTCATTAAAACAAATCATAAACAACTCTAAAATGAAGTGGAAGATGAAGTAAAGCTGGTTTCAGGAAAGAACTTGGGCACAAGAGATTTTCAATATCAGAATGATCATTCAGAAATGCAAAGAATACGGTTTTATCAAGATCTGTGTATGAGTTTCAATGATTATTCAAAGGTATTCGGTTATGTTTCACACTATGAACCATGAGCCATTTTTTAAAAAGAAGGTATTTCCAACTGGAAGAATAAGCCTTATCAAACAGTCCTATAAAGACTACAGTTAGCAATCCAAACTGCGGCACAGCAGAATGGTTTCAGGAGAAAGAGGAGTGCAACAGGCTTGTATATTATCGTCATATCTGTTTAACATCGTCATGTCTTTTAACATAATTATGCAGAATCTGTCATGAGAGATACAGGTGAGATGGAAATAAAGAAGGTTTTTATGAGGTGAAAGTGCATGGATGTGTAATAAAATATCTACGATATTGTGCACATGACACCTTTTGCTAGTACATGTACATACAGTGAGCAGACTAGATAAATTGTTGTTGTTTGTGAAGAAACATTGAAGAGAAAAATCTGACATTGAATGAAAATGAATGCATAGAAATATTTGAATGGCTCGACGAGGTGTGAAGTCGAGAACATCCAACTGGTAGTGTAGGCTTGCTTTGATGACTGGTCGCCTATGTCTCAAGACAATGACTGCTAATGGTAATGATTGGTTATGAACTACGCCATCTTACTATAGGGTCATGTGGAGGCTCAGGTTGTGATCCAAGAGTGTGGGTGTGAGTGCCGATCGAATAGTGAAGTAGGTGGAGCCAATACTGTAAGACTGTACCTTACGGTCGTTATGGACAGGTTATGATGGCGATTGGTTGGTCAAATTAGGTGGTCGTGGTTGCGTTGGACAGGTGGTCGTTATGGTGAGAGATGCAATATAGAAAAAACGCAAGGGAGTCCATTGTCGGTGGTCGTTAAAGCAGATGGTCGTTGGGACAGGTTGGACTATACCTGCTTTGAACGAATTTCTTTTCTGTTCCTCTTCAAAATTCACTGCTTTTAATGACTATTAACTGTCCTCCTTTCCCTGATTTCCTCTCTTCCCTGCTCTCTGTTCATCTCGTTTTCTTCCTTCTAACATCACACTATGTGATACCTGTACAAGAGCGTAGATGCTGTGACTCATATCATATTGTCACACGAAGGATTATAGTATCATCTGAAACAACACACGTTTGTTTTGTCTTCTTTGGTGGAGTTGTCAATTATTGTCGGAAGTGAAAAACGACAATGACAGCTCCACCAAGGAAGACAGAGCAAACAAGTGACGTTTCCGGCACGATCCGTCGTCAGACAACAAACAACGAACATGCTTACCTACAGACTTATACATGCATCACACAACGTGATGTCAGGAGGAAAACAAGAGGGAGAAAGAAAAAGGGGCGGGGGAGAAAGAATCAAGAAAGGGAACATGGTGATAACTAGAATAAGTACAAGGGAAAAGGGAAACACTGTGGGGAGGGGGGCGGCGATGGCTGGGAGATAGGATTTATTGCCGATCACTAATTGTCGTTTATCATATTTTTTAAGCAAATGGTTACTATTTCACTTTTTAAACCTAAGATTACTGTGTTTTTCTGTTTTGAATTTTGTTTCTCCTTTATTTGCATTAAAAAAAATTCCTAATAATTTATTATATTATTATGGTGTAATAAATGGTGCATATGACTGCAAGTTTTTTTCTGGTAGCTTACCGCAAAACAACAATAATTGGCATAATATTTGGCGGATTCTTGTTGGGCCATAAACTTTCTGGCAAGAAGACGGAAACGATTCACGGCGCGAATTCGTGAAAATTCTCTTGAGATAACTGTGAAAACAAATCACTGAGCCCTGCCACTGAGATTTGAGATCACTCAGTCACTCATCGTCACTTCGTCTCTGGAGGGTCCTCAGTCCCTGGCCATCGCCCACTTCGCTGCAGCATTTCACACGAGGAACTTGCTCTCGACTGTTTCAAACACCTATGATACTGTAATATTTTCAGTCCAGCAAATAACCATGTCTTCCTCTTCCAAAGAACCAGAACCTGCATCCTCTTCCACCCAAAGAATCCACATCACAAGATCAGTTGACAGAGAAGTATGAATGAATTTTATAAAAGAAAATAGTGACATAATTTCATGCCCACTGCGATGATAGATTCTTGATTCTAGACTAGATCGAAATTAATTAAATGTAAACCCACCATGTAGAATCTAGATCTATTTAATTAGTGGGATGTGATTCAGACCTACAATACTTAATACCAATGTTTAAATAAATGAACGATTCTTTGTGATCATTAACATCTAGTCGATTGGCACCGGAAATAACAAAATGGACAGTTTATCAATCGCTATCGATTTCTTGGACGAGGATGAAAGGGAGAATGAGACTTTGAGAAAGGACAGTCAAAGAGAAAGCATGAGCGTTATGTGTGCTTATCATTATGAGTTGCCACAACTTCATATTTGAAGACTTGTATAATTTACTATTTCTTATAATGTATGACTATAGTCAGATTTATGCACTTCATGTCATTCAAAATGTTTTGAAGTGATTGAGATTTTGGCACTCTATGATCGTCTCTGGCAAACTGTTCCACAGTTTAATTGTTGACGGGAGAAATGGAATGTGCGTCTGTTATAGATGGTGTTAATGTTATGGTGAAATTTTACTTTCTTGTTTTCAAGGTGTTTTAAGAAATTAAGGGAAATTGAGATATTGGAGTGCCTTGAATAATGTTTTACAGGTTTATTTTAAATTTGTCACTTTCTTGGAATTGTAGTTATGCAATGGCAATAATGAATAATGAGAGAATGTACGTGTCATGTAAGAAGAGACAGCTAGCCTACATGTAGATGTAGCTGATGTGTCCATCCTTTTAGATATATATGAGACAATCCACATAAACGTTAAAAATGTGTCTCTGGCCTATAGTTTATGTAAGCCAATGACAGCATGAGATCTCACGAGACCACGACAATTGACAAACTGCCGATAACCACTGGAACAACTGGTGGCAACCGCAACATACTGATTACCACTTATTTTTGAATTGCCACCAGATTTTTTGGTAGTAATTGACGATACCTATATATAATATTTAGATATAGAACGATTTAAATTTGAAATTGGAACGTTTAAAACTAAAAAGTGGAATAGTAAAGAGGTGTGAGGAAGAATGGGGTAGAGCGATCTCATTGAAATTGGGTAAACCCATGGTATGGTTGTAAGTGTTAAATGTGGGTAGAATTTGTACATTTATGATCCACATGAAATTTTATATTGACTAAATGTTTATATAAAGTTTTAAATTAAAATTTTTACAGGACAGAGGCCAGGAAGAAAGCTGTTGAACTTCTTGCCCAGGGCAAACGCAACATGGTGTGTGGTGAAATCCCAAAGGCTGTGAGCATGTATGAAGAGGCTGTGAAAATTTTGTAAGTCTTTTGTTTGGGGGACAGGAGGTAGTTTTGTAGTCAGGCACTCATAAAACACGTTTTTGTGTGACAAAAAGTTGGGATTCCTTTAGTTTTTCTTTCAAATGGAGCAACTATCTGGAGAGGATGCTAGTCGGATGCAGGCTTTCACTCCCCAAGTTGTTGCTAGTGCTCATTTGCACCTGGGTCAGTGGGGAAAATACATGTTAGTGTCATTCCCAAGGCCTTCCATGTTGGACCAACATGTCTAGGACTTGAACCTGGAACCGTATGATATTAAGTATGGAAAGGACAAAAAAATTATAGGTGTGCTTCATAGAGCAACTAAGATCATTCCTGGTCTGAAAGATAAAGGATACGAAGAAAGACTTAAGTTAATTAGAATTCCCAGTATGACATAGAGGTGATATGATAGAGACATACAAATTTACACATGATCTCTACACTGTTCAGAAGGAACTATTTGTGTTTGCTGACAAGTATACCAGAGGCCATAAATATAAGTTAAATAAACCAAGATGCAACACATCACTCAGACAGCATTTCTTCAGTCAGCGTGTGATTGACCGTTGGAACAACCTCCCAGTTTCAGTCGCTCCAGACCTCAACGTCTTCAAGAATCGCTTAGACAGCCTTTTGTCAGATTACATGTTCAGTTTAGTTGACCCTCCTGTCAAACTGGAAGTGATCATGGAGCCAACGAAGCTGGACACCCAAGATCAGCAAAGGCATTAAAAGCCTAAGACGCTGGATTGACTATACTATACTAAGTCTGACAATCTAATCACTGATCCACCTGCTAGAATAGTCTAGTAGTTTTGCATTTTCTTCGTATAAAGATAAAAACAGCTTTTAGTTTGAATTGCATTAAATCTCAAGGGAAAATCAGAAAAGTTATAGCGGAATGCCAATTTCCGATCTTAGATGCAGACTCGTGGCTTTTGATTGACATGACTTTACATTGTGCTCATCTTGGAGAATTTGTTTAAACCGATCGAAGATTGACAAGTAAAGTTTCTTCAAAGAGCCGGAGCTTATTCTGGTTTCAATGGCATGAAGCGGAACGTGATAATAATCACCTCCTGATCGGGACTCTAGTCTGACATGTTTTTATTCCCAAGCTAATGCTTGTACCCATTTGCATCTGGGTGGAGTTGGGAAAATGCGTGTTAAGATCATCTTTCTCAAGGAACACGTCGGAGGTAGCTTTGGCGTTGCTAGGATTCGAACTCGGGACCTCATGATCCACAAGTCTGACAAACTAATTGCTCGGCATAAAGCTTGACAAACACAATTAAGTCCTTAACGTAAAAAAAAAGTCCAATAGGCCATTGGTGAGGCAGAAGTTCCTGCTATAACATTGCCCATAAAAAATTTGTATTATTATTACAATACAATTAAGTCGAGGCTGTATCATAGATTTTAATTTTATGAATGTTTTCTTTTTTCAGGGTGGATAACTGTGGTGAACTCTCCTATGATTGTGCAGATGCTTATTTTAACTGTGGCTCTGCTCTTCTTGAATTAGGCCGTCTAGAAAACACCGTTCTGGGTGCTGCTTTGCATGGGGGTATGTACGCCTTTTTGTGGGGGAATTTGATCTTTCTTTTGAATGTGAAGATTTTTCTTTCTGGAAGCAGTAAAATGACTACATTAATGCATCGTATATGGCAAGGCTAAATCAAGTTAATGAAAAGTTTTATTACTTTTACCCGTGCAAGATTGATAATAGACTTTATGTGTTTATTGTTCTGTCTTTATTGGTGGAGTTGTCACTTATTGACCTTACTCCGCTGTGGCTCTTTTTGTCTTATTATGTGCAATGATTGTATTATTTCCTTTTAAATTTGGATTCCTGTTTTTTTTTTTTTTCGTGCTTTCAGAAATTTAAAGCTTGCTCAACAATTTAACATAAATACATTTTTAAAATGATTTTTCTTTGTCCTCAAAAATAGATCTGGATCTGCAAATGTTATAAAATTCAATTTATACCCCTCCCCCTCTCCTCCCTCCCGTGCAACGTAACTCATTACGATTTTCAACATCGTTTCCATCAGTGATTGCAGCTTGTTCACACGCAAAGATATTACAATAACAGGTTCACATTTTACTGAATGTGAGATAAAAAAAAGGGATTTATATAACTGAGTGTTTGGCTGTTTTCCTTTATGAAAGAAATGTTTTATTGTCTTTCATATCTCTTTTTGACAGTTGATGTTGAAGAAGAAAAAGAAGAATCTACGTCAGAACAATTTGAAAAACCTCCGGAAGATGAAGGTATGTGTTATATAGCATGAACACAAAGTAGTAACGAAAAAGCTCATTTTGTACTCCTGGTAGTTCTTGCTTCTTTCTTTTCATCTTATCGGACATTTTTCTATTTGTTCTGCTTTGGACTATTGTAATCATCCTGAGATGAGTGTGAATGGGGTAAATTTCAATGAAATTGTTAGAAAATTTGAAGCTATGGTTTGAAAAGGCAGATTGTGAAAGGATAGAATTTGAGGAGATACAATTGGGCCCACTCATTCTAAATTCGGTTACACCAAATTCCCATTATTCCAAATTTTTGTCAAAAGGATTAAAAAATTCTACATATTTGAACCAGTTAATCCAAATATCGACCTGCTTGATCCACATTTTTTGGGTCCATGTAGAAAAAGTGTAACGAACATCAAAGAAAAATATGTGCTGGGTTGTCTAGACAAATTAAAGGAAATGTGACTTTATTGAAGCAGCGATTCTAGCCATCTAGACCTGGCAGTTCTAAAACTGGTCAAGCGTTACATTGTTTTCATCTGATGGATTAGGATGAATATGGGCGCAAGATTCATTGTATATAAAATGCAGAGGATTGTTTGCAATCAATTTACTTATTTAACCCATCCCTCCCACGCCTATAACTAGATCGAAATAACGTATTATTTTTGGTTAACGCTTTGATTGCCAAGTATGCAAGCCAGGTAAGTGATATTTGGAGGATGGGTGAAATAATAAATGAGCTTTCAGTACATACCATCAAATATGCAAGTGAGGTCATGGAACCATGGCAGCCATATTGGATTTATCATGAATGTAAATTGTCATTTTAAAAAAATATTTGCTTTGGTTGAGCACTTCAGTGACATTTTTTAGACAACCAGTTGAAAAATAAAGTGTAATGATATCAATTTTCAGGATACTTTCCATGAATTCACAGGTTTTATTACATCACGAGTAAGTTCTGTCACAAGTTCCAGGAAAAAGCAATCTGAAAAATGTCACTGGTTCAGACCTATTATCAGGATCTAGATCTATGTTCCTCACTCATTTGTTCTTCAGACTGTAACATCCATTCACATGGGTTACTAGTTTCTGGGTTTTCAAGATAGTTCCAATCTCATTCTAAAGTTTGATGTTCATCTGCCTCCTTTTTCGAGGTCTGGCTCGTTGCTGGTCATTCGGTACATCTACAGGCACTATCACTTCATTGTCGCTATCAGTACTATCACTACTTGCTTCACCGCTAGATCTAATCTCATCTCCTACCAAACAATCATCTAAATCTTCATATGAGTTTTGATCATGACGATAAACACTGGTGACATCTTGATTCCATCGTTCTATTTTAAATATTGGGGAAAAAACCGGCTCTAAATCGAGTAATCGGCCTCGTTCACCACCCAAAAAAATAGGCAAATGGCCGACGGACTTACGGAGATGGCATATGGCGTCTATCGGAACTGTTCGACATGTCGAAGTTGGTAATCAAAATGTTAATCCAAATTTGTTGGCTGTTCCCGCACATTTTAGATTGGGTCCTACTATACTTGCATTCATTTTATATAGCGGTGTAATGTCAGGACCGGAAGTAGAGGTTGTGTAAAGGAAGGAACCTATTTGTGTCAATATCATCCTATGTAAAAGACTGAATAAAGTTGTCTTGTGGGAAAATGACTCAATGCGTGGATCACATTCATGGCAGGGGTGTAGCTTGTATTATTGGGGATTGTTTTAAAAATCCTGTCCACCCCAGCAAGGGGTATTGCTTGTTGCATGCATTTTGGCTGTGTAAATTTCATGCTTCTACTTTATTTTCAATTTGCCATACAGACAAGAACATATACGTTTGAAAGACTGAGGTCACTCCTTATCTTTCTTCACCGTTCGTGATATTCATGCGAATAATTGAAATTTCTTTCACAGAGGAGCGAGAGAAACTAAGAAAACAAGTGTACGAAGCTATGTCTGAAGAAGATAGAGGGAAAGCTGATAAATTTGAATTAGATCCCAAAGGAAAGGACGGTGCTGAGGTCGCGGCGAAAGAGGACAATGATAAAAACGCAGAAGCAGAAAAGAACGAAGGGGATGGTGGATCCAAGATGGAAACAAGTCCGGCTGATGCTGAGTCTGAAAAGGGAGATGGCAGTGCTACAGTCGAAAAAATCGCAAAAACAAAATTCAACTGATGACGTGAAAGATGAGAAAAATTCAGAGGTGAAAGAGAATAGCAAAAACGTTGAAAACAAAGAAAACACAAAAGGTAAAAAAGATATCCCTGCCCCCACGGAGGATTGTCTGAAAGACATTATTAACACTGTCAGTACAGAAACGGACAAAACAAAAGGAAAGGACGATACAGAAACAAAGGACAACACAAAAGCAAAGGACTGTACAGAAGCAAAGGAAGCTTGTGATAAAGGAAGTGAAGAAAAAGAGGCAGCCGTTAGTCCTAAGAAGGGTGATAAAGTTGAAAAGGCAGAGGCCTCCAAAGAGGAAACGAAATCGGATAGTTTACCCGAAAACAAGGAGCAGAGCAAAGACGGTGAAGCCGCCAAATCTCCTGCTAAAGACACGCAAACTGGCGATAAGGACACATCGACGACTTCCAAGGATGGTAAAGCTGATAAAGAAAATGGGGAGGAAGAACCAGAACAGATGGAAACTGAAAATGGTGAACATTTTACATTTGGTTTCAGTTCCGCGACTCTAACCTGATTATGTTCCTGATTTCAGGGTTGTTTTTTGTTTTGGGTTTATTTTTGCTGGTTTGTTTTTAGTCTGATTTCAATTGCGTGTCTGACTTACTTATTTACTAACAGATCCAAATGTTTGTTCGTTCATATTGACACAAGCTGTTGAATCATTGTGAGCGTAATTTTGCTCTTTTTTTTCTGCTTTTTTCTCTCTTTTTGTTTTTGCTTACAGCCACTTTTCGTGTTCCGACAATGTTAAAATGTCAATGAATAGTACCGTAATATTCCACACGAGTGGAAGCGCACGAAACATTCACTGACACATCCTGAAGACGGACCGGATGTTCTTGTTATTAATTTTTTCAAGGCCGCTACCACTCGTAGAGCCAGATCGTATTCTGACTTATAGCGTGACGAACAAGACGCTATTCTAATGCAGGTTTTTACTTCCAAACGCGCTTGTATCCATTTACATCTGGGTTGAGTGGGGAAAGTATTTTCCAAGGAACCCAGTTTGAGAAATAGCTTTGTTATGATTCGATCCCAGGACCTCGTGATCCCAAGTTTGACAGTCCTATCACCCGGCCACTGACGCCACAAAGCCTGTTTGAAGTTCTGTACAAGGTTGTCTCTAGGACTCATGAACACTTTTGTGACAATTCTTTTTGCTCACATTTATTCAGAATTTTCCTTGTACAAAGATACATCTCGATATCATAAATCACGATGAATTAGACGTTGATATAAGAATGAGACGGATTCATAGTGGTTGTGTGAGAAGAGCGAAGGATCATTTTGTTTTTGTTTTCTGGTTAGACAATATCTATTCTCACAATTCAACATTGACTGTTCGAGAGAAATGAGAGAAATGTCTTAAGATGCTCATAGCATTAAAAATGTCTTAAGATGCTCATAGCATTAGAAATGTCTTAAGATGCTCGTAGCATTAGAAATGTCTTAAGATGCTCATAGTGTTATCATCAGTGAAGGGGACTCGGAAGTCCACAGGCAAGGCGTCAGGCTCTCAACCAAAAGGTCGTGGGTTCAATCAAGCCCCGGCAACGGTTGAATGATTTTCCAAAGTGTTTTCAGGGTAAATTTTACCCCCTAGTTCGGATTGATGGATCAACACCAAGTCCCATCATAGACAAGACATTAAAAAGGCCCCATGTGCAGGTCACAACACTCTGTGCATGTTAAACATCCCTTGGCTGTATACAGAGCTGTCCAGGCAAAATTAAAGATGCTACCTGAAATATCCGTTTCAGCAACTATGGTTGAAAGTCTTATTTGCCACAGACAAATCTAACTATGAAATATTTGGTTGATTTTGCATGCAAGGCTTTTGATTTTGTCTTTTGAAGTATGTAATGTCTCATCATGCAAGTTGCGAGTAAGTTTGTGAAACTACAAACCCTGAGATCATCGCCATGGTGGACAAGGTTTACTTCAAGGAAACAATCTCTTGTCATAAGTAAAAGAAAATAGATTTAATTACATTTGGGCATGAACCATTATTGTGAGCAGTTTGCGGGTGCTCCTGCTCGGTCCTATTTCTTTCCTGTAACTTTCACAAATATGTTAACTGTGTTTCTTCTCAATTCACCCTGCGGATTGCATCTGGCGAACAGACATCGTTAAAGCAACTCAAAATCGGTTACCGTTATACGTCCTTATTTCTTTCTCTGTAGATGGTGATGCAAATGAAGGGGAAGATGCGGACACAGTAGAAGATGAAGACGAAGAAGCCGTCGATGATGAAGACATGGCCATAGGGGAGGAGGGAGGTCAAGGAGAAGAAACCGAAAAAGGCGGAGTAAGTAACATACATAATTATTGTACACTTAAGTTTTGAGTAAAATTTTGTGCGCTGAAAGTAGACGGTTGGCAAGCGCTAATTGGTAGGTCCTACTTTCGCTTTTACTCTTTGGCTCGTCTTTAATCTTGCTGTTTCCTCTCAATTCACCTCAAAATCACCGCATATGGTGGATGGGAGGAATTTCAATGAAAGAAATATGTACTAAAATCCCCAATTCTCCAAGAGGGCATTTGGGGAGTGCTACTGGTATGTCTTGATTCTTTTGTTTTCACTATTTCACACCTTTTATCGTGTTTTTTCCTTGATCCTCGGATCACTGCATATCTAATTGGATGATGCGAATCCAATTTTCAGCTTTCATACCCAAAGGTTTTATGTTTATACGAAAACAGTGGGGAGGGGTGGAGTGGTTGGTGCGTGCTGCTGGTAGGTCTTACTTCTTTCCTTTTACTCTTATGCATCTGTAGTCTTGTGGTTTTCTCTTAATTCACCTTTAGATCACCACATATGGTAGATGGAGTAAATTTCAATCAAAACAAAAAGGGGAGGGGAAGGTTAATTATGGAGGATAGATGACAGGAACTATAACTTATTTCATACTGGGGAAAGTTGCTGTAAAAAGTCTCATTTACCACATTTTTCATCTTGCCGTTTCCTCTTCATTCACTCCGAGGTCAGCATATATGGTGGACGGGATGTACAGAAAAATGTTGAAAACCTTACAAATCTCATTAACCGCAGAATGCAATTCGAGAATATTTTTTTCAAAACTTTTATTTGTGCACTGTTATTACAGGATGATGTTGGCAATTTCCAGTTGGCTTGGGAACACCTTGACCTGGCGAAAGTGATATACCAAAAGTAAGTGTGATTGGAGAATGACATTACAACCTGGACTTTTCACCGATAAAAGATCAAACATCTGTCGTATGAATCTATGAATCTATGAGGAGACTCAGTAGTCCAGAAGCAAGGTGTCGGCCTCTCAACCAAAAGGTAGGGGTTTAAGCCCCGCCAACAATTGAAAAATTGTTTCGATTTCTTTCGAGCAAAATCTACCTCCGGTCCAGATAGGTAGATCGTGGACGGACGATAAAAAGGACGTCCCATGTGCAGATCGCAACATTGTGCACGTTGACCATCCCTTGCTCTTGGCTGTTGATAGGGCAGTTCGGAGGAAATAAAAATTCGTACTAAAAATCCAGAGATCACTTATGTGGATATATCAAATCATTCGAAATATGAATTTATGATACCATAGTGTCATACAAAATGTGTCAATATGAAAATTACATTTTTTCAGAACTGCCAACCATTACTAAAAAAACCCCAAAATATTTAGTACGTTTTCTGTATTTGCCATGAACGTATATGCCCCAAAGGGTAAATATAAACGAAACAGGAGAAACATCACTGCTTATGTGTTTTAATGTGTCGTCTTTTGACTTCATCTCTGGTGTCAGCTTCAAGGTATGGGCGGTTGGCAGGGGCTGCTGGTAGTTTCTGCTTCTTTGATTTCTCTTTTTCACTTTCACTTCTCTTTCAATTTCATGTTTCCTTTTAATTCACCCTGAGATCGCCGCATATGATTGATCGAGTAAATTTCAATAAAACAAATTGAAGTGCCAATACGGTAGAATTGTAAACTACAGCTTTAAATAATGATCACAGAACTATGCATTTAAAATCCATTTAATTTTTTTGGTAATGAGACATAAAATGACCGATTTCAGGAGCGAAGGCAAAGAAGATCAGTTGAAGGCGGCTGAGTGCTATCTTAAATTGGGGAGCTCAGTATGGAAACAGGTAAGAGCATAGAAATAACTTAATTACAAGGAATAACTAAATTGGAATCTCACATACGTTCAATTTCATAAATTCATTTCGAACATAATAAATTAGTCGAAATTTGGATGAAAATATCTTCAATGGGGAAGTTTTATTTACCTTTATTTATTTTTATTCATGTTTTACATTCAACTGTATGTTGGCCATGTATGCATGATTTAATCTTTTGAACCCTCCTGAGTTTAAAATTTCTGTACACCTAATCTGAAGGGACTCGCTTGTTCAGAAGCAAGGTGTCAGCCTCTCGACCAAGAGATCATTTGTTTATTGAAAAAAACATTTCGAGTAAAATCCCTTCCCCTATTCCCATCAAGTATGGATGATGAAAAGGCCCTGCGTGCAGATCACAACATTCTGCAAGTTAAAAGATCTCTTGGTCGGAAATGTCGAATTTTTCATACCCAGGTCGGAAATGGTCGGAAATTGATGTCTTGGGTAGGAAATCAAGTAGGAAATGGGATTTAGGTTAAATGCATCGGGGAAATCCTTGAAAACGAACAAATGTTTCTCTGACGAGAAAACACCAGGGGAAATGATATACTGAGGACGAACTTTTCATTTCATTGAGATGCACTAGAAATTCATTCATTTATAAATTGATTTGACAATTTATAATAATGCATTAAAATTGGAAATATTTACGCCGTTCTCCGTTTCTGGCGTTGAGAGAGTATTCCATTTCATAGGTAGGATTTTTTTGTTTGAAGTAGGAAATTTTCAGTCGACTTTTTGCTGGACACCCTGATGTCAGCCGGGGCAAAAGTAAAAAGAAGAATTTTTCCAAAATCCCTTAGATCACATTAATTATGGATGCGAGTATAATTAAATCGAATCAAATAAAACATAACCTGAATTTTTTTTTATTTTAACTGCTAAATATAAGAATTTTATAGGATTTTAAAGCTTGAGCCTGCATGGTGGGTAAAAAAGCCCCCCTCATTATGTAGGTGTTAATGGTCTTCTCTCTATTAGTGGCGGGAGACTTGTCCGAGGCAAGGTGTCGGCCTCTCAACCAATAGGTTGTTGGTTCAAGCCCCGCCAGCAGTTGAAATATTTTTTTTTTTTTTTTTGGGGCAAAATCTATCCCCATGGTCCCAGAAGGTGGAACCTAGTGCCATCGGAGACGGACGATATAAAGGAGGTCCCATGTGCAGATCACAACACTGTGCACGTTAAAGATCCCTTAGGCTATTTATAGGGCCCTTGGCTGTTTAGAGAGCAGTCTGGGCAAAATTAAAATATCCTACGAGATCACATCAACTAAAAATATTAGTGGCACCATGTCTGAACATGGAAAATGCGGGCGCTGTCATTAGAGGTGGAAGAAAGATAAGAATTGGTCATTGATACCCAATATTTGTGTTGATTAGTGAGGAAATCAAACGAAACAGAACCAACTTAAAGCAGGTCAAAAGATGCATCTATTAACCGGATGATTTTTTTGTTTGATTTCAGAGCTTCATGAACAGGCTGCTGAGGATCTTCTGTCTGCTTTGAAGATTCAGGAAAAACACCTCGAAGCGGACGATCGAATTATTGCAGAAACACACTACACACTTGGTCTGGCATTTGGCCTGGGGAAGGACTTTGAAAAATCCATCATACACTACCAAGGGGCAGTGACAGTTATAGAAGCCAGAATAGGTAGGCCGACACGTAATTACGTATTTCTAGCTGAGGCCACTTCCATGTTACCTGGGTTAACCTATTTTCTCATAGCTGCCAAACACTAAACAGAAAACAAACTTATTTATTACATTCTGATGACTTGGGAGTCTGTAAGCCTGTATTTATCTAGAAAAGTATGCATGAGGGTTAATTGTAATTTGACAAAGACACCGTAAGTTAACAGCAGAGCAGAGACTCCAGAGAGATTGGGATGAAAATCTGGAGAGGTCACTCCGAGTTAGCAAAACTACCATTGTGCTTAGCCAGAATGGCAAATTTACCATTAAAGGAGGTGAATTCAAGTTAAATCATCAATGTTGTCTTGAATGTCACGAGGCATTGTGCAAGTCGAAAATTAGTTTGTGTGGTCAAGAATCTGTTTTTCGATTTGGAAAGGTTGGCAGCTAAGTATTCTAAATTTAATTATTGTTTCACTATTCTGAGCCCTTCGAGTTTAATAATGAATATCACCATTGTATTCCTCATAGATCTTTATAATTTTATCCTAGAATGCATTGTTCTGAATTTGACTGTAAAAGCGGCGGTTGACAGGTGATGCTGGTAGGTCATACTCCTTTCCTTTCTTTCTTTCTCTTATCTTTCAACTTGCTGTTTCCTCTGAATTCACCTTGAGATCACCACAATTGTGGACGGGGTAAATTTCAATGAATCCTAATGGCTTTAGAAAACTCTGTACTAAAATTGACACTGGAACCCAAGACTTGCTTTTGTGTCAACACCACAGCATCTTGCCAGCAAAAACGAGTTGTCTGTTCCTTTCATTCCGTAGTTAATTCTATCATAAACCCTGAGGGTTAAGTCGAGGCGTAAAATGTTTGTGACTGCATCTCGATCTGAGATTTAGAATTTTTTTACAGATATAGGTATAGATATGTGTGTATATATATTTTAACTGGATTAAATTGATTGGATTTGTCATTTGAAATGAAGGAAAACAATAAATGAAAAAAACGGAAGTTAGAAGATGCGTCAGCAGAGTTACAGGCGCCATTTTTCTCTCATCTAATTGTTAATTGTACACGATTTGTTAATTTTAGGTTTATAACATTGTTGTTGAATCAAAAGTTTTCATGAGCAACTTTATAGAAAAAAGGTGATAGCTTATTGAAGAGGTTGAATAAATGAAGGAAAATGTGTTTTTACAGTTTTGAAATGAGAATATTTTGCATACTTTTACAAAATTTAAATGTCTTAGTTGCCTAATATTTAAAAATGTATTTATCTATTATTGTTGTTGCTTGCAGCATCTCTAATGAAACTTGTGGAAGAGGAAGAAGTTCCAGAGAATAAAGGTAAACGAATAAGATAGAAGAAAAGAAAAAAAAAAAAGTATTATTTTAACCCTAGTGATCTCATTCTACAATGCTGTATTTTGTGTGAGGAAAATTATGGTCTCAGGTCTTTCCGGTTCAGGGAGGTAGATCGACACCTAGTCACATTGGAGGCTGATGATAAAAGCGGGCTTGTGTGCAGACCACAACACTTTCCCTTGGGTGTCCGGGCAAAATTAAAAAATCAGCGAAAATCCTGAGATGACCTTAGTTGATGTGGATAAAATCAAATGAAATAAAAAATCCCATCTTGTATTTTGCTATTCTCAAATTGCTCCTGTTTGGTTGAAGGCAACTATTGATAGGTCTTAATCCTTTCCTTTCACTCTTTCACATGTCTTTCATCTTGCAGTTTCATCTCCCCTCAAATCACCCATTACGGGATAGTTCCTTGAATAAACACGTCTTATATTTGCTCTGAGATTGACTGTCGGGCTGAATTTAGAGATCAGGTCTTCTCAGTTATGCTCTTAGATAGATGGTGACACACCTCATTTACAAAAATTATGCTTTTTTTTTTCATTCAGAAAACCAGCAAGACGATCCCTTGAAGAAATACAAAGATGAGATTAAAGATCTTCGAGAGTTGGTTCCAGAAATGCAGAACAAGGTATGAATAAGAAATGTGTTGGAATTGGGGTAAGATGAATCTTTTTAGAATATGTTACACACATGTGGTCAGAAAAAATCGCTCCTGATTTTAGTAATACGATTGCAAGCCACGGACCAATGCAGTGACATACACATTCATTTATTTAAAAAAGAAAAGGGAAAATGGATGTTCATGCTTTTGTATAAAATATTATGGTACTCATTACTGCATGGGAAATACAAATTATGTCGAACCTAGTACTTCCAGGATTTGAACCCAGGCATGCAGACTTGAAGCTCTGGTAAATAATTACATTAACAAAACTTGGCAGGAGGTGAGGACCAAGAAGTTAATAAACTTCATGAAGTATTTCTAAAAACGACAAAAGGCCAAATGTAAAAGTAAGAAATAGAAAAGAAGAGCGTTTTAAGTTGCTTACATATTGGTCATTAAATGCTCACAAGGGCTTTCTTTTGACCCTTCCTGTTGACCCATGATGTCACTCCTGTGATTGCCTTTTTACCATTAAACAAATTTTAATAGGATGCTCTGATCTGATCGATATACGATGAAATGTTATTCTGAGGGAAACATTTACAAACTTTTTCGAATAATGATCTTGAAACTATTTTTGCGCTTCTGAAAGAAATTGGAGTATATCGACAGATCTAGAGTACTAAATATGTATCAATTTTTAACACTGACTATATTTTACAAATATTTACATAAGCTTTTGATTATTAAAAGTGATTTATGTTGTGCCTGACAGTCGTCAGTAATATTAGTCAGCTATGAACCCTGAGATCACCACCATGGTGGACAGGGTTACTTAAAGAAACAAACAAATTTGAACCCAGGACCTTATGATCCACAAGTCAAAACCTTATCACTGGGGACCACCAACCTCATTCAATTCAAAATTGATCTTTATTTGTGTGTTTACAGGAAAAGCTTCTGTGATTATTATCATGGCTGATACATTTCTTCTCTCATTTTATGAGGATCGTTTCAATTATTGTCTAATTAAAAGCAGTGTTTATAGTCGTCACAAGCATGCAATTGTTGTCCTTTGTATATAAAAAAATAGACTGACTTTGTGTCACTTTTTTGTTCCTTCAGATTGAAGATGCCAAGGTAGAGCAGAGAGACATGGCACAGATGATGGAAATGGCAAAAGCCGCCCTTGGCTTAAGTCGGGTTCCTACCGTAAGTAGTCACGCAGCGCGATGCCATCTGTTTCAGTTTGAATGGAATACGCTCATGCTTTCTTCAATTTAAAGATGGATTTATGGTCAGTATGACTCACCAACAGTACATCATTTATCCCCCAGCAGGTCATTCCATTCAAAGTGCCTGGAGAACATACACTATATCAGCCTGTGAGGCACTTCGTACCAACACTTTGTCAGGATCTTTCTCTACCTATAGCTGTGTACTCATTTACACCTGAGTCAAGTGAGGAAATCAAGTAACTTTCCTAAAGCCCTTGTTACATGTGGGAATGACTGGCGAATCGATTGCGCTGCCATTAGGTCAACCATTGTGTTGTCAAGTCAGTGTTGTGACCCTGCACAACACGATCGACAACAATGGACTAAGAATCGTGTGTTGGGTTTGCTGTTACATTACACAATCTTGACGAACAACACATCGATCTGAGAACAAAATGGCCGATGAGACACTTGATGTTGTCTCTGACAGGAATACGTGCATGATGTGTATTGCGCTGATTCCGAATCTTTTTTTTTCTTCCTTGTAGTAAAAAAATCCTGCCAAGATATCTTTGGTGTAGATGTGGGTAAAGCAAAATCAAATCAAAATGTGTTGTAGCTCAGTAAATGAAATTATTTTTTCTCCCCTCTCCAGGGCTTCGCATCAACTCTCAAAACAGACGCAGGTGTGAGCAGCAGTAGCAGTAGTCAAAAAGTGGATGAAAATGGAGAGGTCAGTCCTATGTCCTTAAATTCTTACATTCAGTTATGCTAATGTCACCAGCATGTGTCAGGTCTGGTACAGACAGTGATGATCGAGTCCCTCCAGTTCTCTCTGTTGCCAGCTGGTAGTACAAGTTCATAGTTTATTGTAAATTTACATTGGAAGACTTTCAGTAGTTTGAGGAATGTTTTCCGCGGACATCCTCTTTCTATAAAAGTATTACTTATCTTTCTATTTTAGTAGATTCTAGATTCTACAATGCTGTTTTGAAATGAGTTAGTGCATTGTACACTCCCAACTGTTGGGGGTTTAGGGGTGGGGGTTTAGGGTTAGGGTTAGAAATTGAGTCTGACCCAGCTCGGACTGCATGCAAGCACTTGGAGAATTGAGTCTGACCCAGCTCTATCGTCCAGGTACCTGGGTGGGGGTGCATGCAAGCACTTGGAGACGAGTGGTTTGCATTGCCTATTGTGAACAGTCCTGTCCACTCCTTTCGTTTGCAATCGTATGATCACTAACTTCTTCGACTGTTGACAGAAAAGTTTTTGATATGTAATCAAAAAATCCTCAGAGTCTCCTTTTATGCTATAAAATATGGAATATTTGATTCAATTCAGCAAGGGCAAATGGTTAATACAAAAGAAAAAAGGACGTTCTATCCAAAATCCTCAGAAGATAAAGGGTGTAAGAAGATGTCGGCAAAGTTTGACCCATATTGTACCAGCTGTTACTGACTTAATAGGGCAGAAATTTTTGTGGAAAAAATCTAAGATGGCGGCTGTTTTTTTTTGCGTTAAAATTTTGAATCACGTATGAAAATATCATTTTGAGGTGATACAAAGTCATTGCTGAAGAGAAATCTTAGTTTCAATGTGTTAAAAATGAACCCTTTATGGTCATTGGCTGTAAGTAGGCATGATCCACAAACATGGGCTGGTGGCGGGTTCTGCTGGTAGGTCCTACTTCTTTCCTTTTACTCCTGCACCTTTCTTTCATCGTGCTGTTTACTCTCTATTCACCCCGAAAACAATGAATCAAATCCATAAATAACGTAATGAAATGACGCAGGTTTGAAGAACGCTTTACGGCTATGGATGATTGAATTTTGTTTTCTGTTTGGATGTCTTTTTTAATCTGCTGTTTTATTCCAACACTTTTCTTTGTTTTCCTTCTATCCAGAGAAAGGCCTCAGACATTGCTCATTTGGTGAGAAAAAGGTAATTGGTTGAAAATTAATAACTTTATTGTCGTAAAACATATTGCGAGCTTGAAACTCGAAAGTATGTTATACTGTTTATCCGTGCGATTTTACTTTCTGCTCTGGTTTTCTTGTGAATATTTTTGGGGCATACATTTTGTGAAATCTTTCTTTTTTAATTTTTAAAAAATTTAAAAAAGTTTTCCCACTTTGTATGTTCGCAGAGGAAACCAGAGGAAGAAAACGCACCCCAGAAGTCGATTCCAAGAAGATATGTAAAGAGGTTAAAGGGGATGACGTGACTAGTGAAGAAAAGAAAGAAGAAAAGAAAGAAGAAACAGTCAATGGACATGTGGAAAAACCAGAGGTAAAAATAAAATATAAAAAGATGGACTTTCGGTCCACGCCCCGCTCTTCCACTACATCATTTATCCCCCAGCAGCCCATTTTATTATTCAAAATCCTCAACTCCCTGGGAAGCATACAGTACATCAGCCTATTGGGTGCTTTGTACTAGCCCACTGACAGAATCTTTTTTTGCTTACAGCTGGATACTCATTCACGACGAGTCGAGTGAGGAAAGCAAGAGTTAAGTACCTTTCCTAAGCGTACATCATGAAAAAACATGGATTAACCAGGGTTCTAAACAAGTGCCGTCATGATTTTTGGGGTCGGGAGGAAAAGATGAAAAACCACTGATTAGTGATACTGACTTAAATTTGTTGATGTATTAGTTCATAACTTTTTTTTTAATTTCAGGAAAAAGGTGCCACAGCAGCAGAGCCGATGGCATCCTAATGAGACAAGACAACTACGACAACTGCCCTTTCATGTTCATTGGTTTACTAGCATTTTTGCGTTGATTTTCATGTTACAAAACATTTCTTTTCATGGGAATAAAAACTGCTATGATATTTGTCATATGTGAGAAAGATTAATTGAATTTGTTCAATAAAATGTTACATGCTTTAAAAAGTTGTTGCTTTAGCATATTCATTTGTACACATATATAATTTTTCCTCTTTTTGAAGTGCACTGAAAGAGTGAAAGAACGATTAATATGAGTGTGTGGTAGGTTGGGGGGTGGCTACTAGTAGGTCCTACTTTCCTTTTAATTCTTTCACCTATCTTTCCATCTTGTGGTTACTTTCCTTTCACTCTTTCATCTTGTGGTTACTTTCCTTTCTTCATCTTGTGGTTACTTTCTTTCTCTTTCATCTTGTGGTTACTTTCCTTTCACTCTTTCATCTTGTGGTTACTTTCCTTTCACTCTTTCATCTTGTGGTTACTTTCCCTTCACTCTTTCATCTTGTGGTTACTTTCCTCTTCACTCTTTCATCTTGTGGTTACTTTCCTTTCACTCTTTCATCTTGTGGTTACTTTCCCTTCACTCTTTCATCTTGTGGTTACTTTCCCTTCACTCTTTCATCTTGTGGTTACTTTCCCTTCACTCTTTCATCTTGTGGTTACTTTCCTTTCACTCTTTCATCTTGTGGTTACTTTCCTTTCACTCTTTCATCTTGTGGTTACTTTCATCTTGTGGTTACTTTCATCTTGTGGTTACTTTTTCCCTTCACTCTTTCATCTTGTGGTTACTTTCCTTCACTCTTTCATCTTGTGGTTACTTTCCCTCTTCACTCTTTCATCTTGTGGTTACTTTCCCTTCACTCTTTCATCTTGTGGTTACTTTCCCTTCACTCTTTCATCTTGTGGTTACTTTCCTTTCACTCTTTCATCTTGTGGTTACTTTCCTTCACTTTTCATCTTGTGGTTACTTTCCCTCTTGTTGTGTTACTTTCCTTTCACTCTTTCATCTTGTATTTACTTTCCTTTCACTCTTTCATCTTGTGGTTACTTTCCCTTCACTCTTTCATCTTGTGGTTACTTTCCTTCACTCTTTCATCTTGTGGTTACTTTCCCTTCACTCTTTCATCTTGTGGTTACTTTCCTTTCACTCTTTCATCTTGTGGTTACTTTCCCTTCATCTTTCATCTTGTGGTTACTTTCCTTTCACTCTTTCATCTTGTGGTTACTTTCCTTTCACTCTTTCATCTTGTGTTACTTTCCTTTCACTCTTTCATCTTGTGGTTACTTTCCTTTCACTCTTTCATCTTGTGGTTACTTTCCTTTCACTTTTTCATCTTGTGGTTACTTTCCTCTTCATCTTGTGGTTACTTTCTTTCATCTTTCATCTTTACTTTCATCTTTTGGTTACTTTCCCTTCACTCTTTCATATTGTGGTTACTTTCCCTTCACTCTTTCATATTGTGGTTACTTTCCTTTCACTCTTTCATCTTGTGGTTACTTTCCCTTCACTCTCATATTGTGGTTACTTTCCTTTCACTCTTTCATCTTGTGGTTACTTTCCTTTCACTCTTTCATCTTGTGGTTACTTCCCTTCACTCTTTCATCTTGTGGTTACTTTCCCTTCACTCTTTCATCTTGTGGTTACTTTCCCCCTTCACTCTTTCATCTTGTGGTTACTTTCCTTTCATCTTGTGCTTACTTTCCTTTCATCTTGTGGTTACTTTCCTTTCATCTTGTGGTTACTTTCCTTTCACTCTTGTGGTTACTTTCCTTTCACTTGTGGTTACTTTCCTTGACACCTAGTCTCATTTGAGACGGACGATAAAAAGGTCTTGTGTACAGATCACAACACTCTGTACGTTAAAGATCTTTTAGCTGTTTACAGGGGCAGTCCGTGCAAAATTTAAAAATCCTACCGAAAATCCTGAGATCACCGTAGTTGTGGATGTGGGCAAATCAAATCAAATCAAATCAAAAACCGTTAGACGACGGATGATGAAAAGGTCCCGAGTACAGTTCACGTCACTGTGCACGTTGTGGATCCCTTAGGCTATTTAACAACAGGGCAGTCTTGGGCAAATTGCCAAAATAGTGGATGTGTGAAATTCAAATAAAAATAACACGTATTTGCTATTATTATTAATATTATAGACTAGATTTTAGGTACTTGGGTGGTTGTAGGTGTTTCCCGTTCATACAGTGTATGTGTGTATATGAAATGAAAACGTCTCATTCATGATTCATGTTTTATCATTGACCTGACACTGACAGTAATTAGTGTGCTGGCAGGTCTTATTCTTTCAACTTGTCTTTCATATTGATGTTTCCTTTTAATTCTCGGAACTCCAGAGGCAAGGTGTCGGCCTCTCAACAAAAAGATAGTGGGTTCGAGCCCGTCAACGGTTGGAAAAAAAAATTCACGATCTTCGAGCAAAATCTAACCCCTGGTCCAAGTAGGTGGATCAACACCTAGTCCCATCGGAGATGGCTGATTTAAAAGGTCCTGTGTGCAGATTGATGACACTACGTTAAAGATTCCTTTGCTAATTACAGAGCAGTCAAGGCAAAATTTTTAAAATTCTACTTAAAAACCATAGATCACCATAGTTGTGGATGTGGGTAAATCAAATCAAATAAAAAACCTCTCCTTAATTCTTCCTGAGATCAGCACATATGGTGGACTGGGAAAATTTCAATTAAACAGACAAAAACAGCCATACAATTCAGAAACTAAACAAAACCATCAGGAGTTTGTGATAAAAATCAGCTGTATTGAAAAAGTTGTATCTTTACAGGAAAATCAGAAATGGTTAAAATATAATAATAATGCATACAAAACATATTTTTGTTGTAATTGTACAATTTACACAGAAAAATTTATAAACAATTTTTAACAGATCTTTTACAAAAAATTTACAGATATATATTTCACTCGTCTTATGAGATTTTTGTCCACCCGGTCAGCATTTAAAATATCAACATTCTATATTTATTTAATTTATTATTATGTGAAGAGACTAGGAGGTGGTGCTTAGATCTGCAAAACAATAACGGTTTTGATTGTTTTCCAATTGTACATTATGTTAACGTTAACAAACGTAAATATGAGAATCTGTTATAATAAATATGGAAAGGTTTAAAATATCAAATATATAGAAAAACTCAAGATCTATTAATACTAAATGATACTATACGTGGTAATGATAATAACATAATATTGGAACAGCCTATTTGGGCCCATTGGTGCATCTTTGAGAGCTGGCTTCCATTTGGGCCTAACTCACATTCTTGTCAAATACACTACTACTAGTAAAAGGAGCGATTGTTAATGTTATCAACATGCCATAAACTTTGACGTCATTTGCCCACAGTCGGTCCAGACACTTGATGTCGGGAAAGTTGTGACTTAATTCGGGTTAAAATCACTAGATATATATAATATAATAAATTTCATCCACAATGTAAAGTCAATGTGCCTGCACTTCAGTGGGGACAGACTATAAATCTTATCTTTATCGTTCATTACGGCAATGTGGTTTTTTTCAAATAAAATATTTATTGTGACACAAATCTAGGTGATTGACAACATGATTTAAAAAAGCAGTCAATTGAATTGTCCTTCAGCAAAAATGCTTGATAACAACAAATAAAACTGACAATGTCAACAGACACATTTTACCACATTAATGTCAATAATAATAGTAATACTACCATTACCATCACAAAATAAGATCAAATAAAGACTACAATAGTGTTTGAAAGACGATAATGGTTTTGTAATGTCAAGCATTCAAAAGTTCTACTGATGAGGTAAATAAGAATTCTAGGCAAATAAGGGGGGAGGGGGGTAGAAGATCAGCAAGACTTGTAAATGTTGAGCAGTGGTATTACGCTGGGGGAGGAGGGGGCAGATGGCTCAGGGTGCCATGAATGTACTCGTTGTGACGCAACTCAAAATGAACAGCCTCCATACAACATTATGACTGGACATGCATATGGTGTGGTTCAGAGATAAGATAATCGCAGCTTCTCGATCATAAGGTGGCGGCAAGGTGTTTTTCGTGCCCTGCCTGACACTGACAGTGGTCAGGTTGAACAATTCTCTTGAGTCTTTCCGGTAAATAAGTATGTGTTCTGAATTCAGCAAGCTTACATCATCACCCCTTCCCCCAAACACACAAGCATTCTTTTTCTCTCTCTCTCCCCCTCCCTCTCTCCCCCTTCACCCCTCTCTCCCCTCCCCTCTCTCTCTCTCTCTCTCTCTCCCCCCCCCCCCCCTCTCTCTCTCTCTCTCTCTCCCTCTCTGGTTGTTGCTATAACATTCCCTCCTTGCCTTTCCATATTTTGTACTCCAAAATCTGCCTAGTCCTAAAAGAGAAAGTTCATTCAACAACAGGGTTGCAAATTGTGTAAGTGTAAGACATTAAAGTGAAACTGAAAGAATAAGTTTAGCAGTGTTACTGTTAAGAAAGAGATTTGGTCGGGCAAATAAGATGAGCATAAAACAGTAAAAAACTCAGATCAAATTGAGTCGAAGTAGAAAAAGAACAATAATAAATAATAATTATAATAACACTACTGCTACTTATAATACTGATAACAACTAATAGAATATTCATAATATAATTAATAATAATAATTAATATATGGATGTCCAGAGGAAGAGCTAATGAAACTCCAGTCAATGGTTTGGTAGATACGAAACTATGGCCTATAAAAGTAAGCATATTTAAAAATACAATATGAGTGAACGATGGAGTTAGAAAAAGCAAATCCTGTACGCTAATTTGCCATGCGGAAATTACTGAATATTTCATTTCATGAAATCAGGCTTTTAGTTTTGGGGTTATGATTGAGTAGTCAAGTAAAATTCCTTCAAAGTTATTAATATTATTGCTTATAGAGCCGGAGCTTATCAAGGTTTCTATAACAGAACCAGAACAGGTGAAAGTACATCGCCGTTTGGAATAGAACTTCAAGATTTGCAACTGGGTCAAGTAGGAAAATGTGGGACACATGCGCTTCAGTGAACATGAGTTTTGAAACAGATAGAAACAAACACAGTAAGTCTGAGGGAGAGAGTAGAAATTTTTGTGTCATTGTGTCTTCAATCGTTCGTACGAGTGGCATTGGTGGCATAGTGGTTAAGTTGCCAGTCTTGGGACTATGAATAACATGAGGTTCCGGGTTTGAATCCTGCATGGCAACCTAGAGCTGATTTTGTTGTGTTCCTTGGGGGAACGACACACACCAGGCCTTTCCCCACTTGCTTGACTCAGGTGAAAATTGACACAGGTGAGCATTGACTGAAGTGCAAATTGCCCCAGGTGTAAATTGATTAAGGTGCAAATTGACCCAGGTGCAAACTAACTCGAGTGCAAATGGGTACTAGCATTAGCTGGAGACTAAAACTTGTGATAGACAAGCACCACTTGAAGGTCCTTTTTTTTCTCTCTCACTCTTTCAAGGTAGTCTTTCCTCTCGTTGTGTTTGCTGAAATCACCCCTGTGATCACTGCACACGGTGGATGGGGTAAATTTCAATGAAACAAAAAACAAAACAAAAAATGTATCAGAAAACGGTGATTGTGAGATGGCGAATAAGACAATATAATAATAATAATAATAATAATAATAATAATAATAATAATAATAATAATAATAATAATAATAATACCAAAAATAATAACGATGATAACAATAATTGTCATAATAATATTAACAAATATAATAACAATTAGTGGTTTTAGCATAGCACTACAACAACAATAACAACAACAGTTTCAAAGAATTATGCAAATGGCACAATTGTTAACATTGGATTGAGGCACTGCATTCATGTTTCGACGCGTCGACTGTCTATTGGTTGAATTCACGTGACTGTTGTTAACTTGAGAGCTCTCGGGACCTTCTTCGTATCTGGACAGCATGACGTCCAGGATGAATCGTAGTGGTTGCTGTTATGCCGCTGGAAGTCGACCTCGCTCAAGGAGCTCATGCTCGTTCGGTAGCCGGAGAACCGGTCGGAAAGTTTCTGGATCGATGGTGCTGACTTTCTCGTTTGGCTACGACTGTTGTGTCCACACAAGGGGTCAGGTCGGGGGTGGCATGGAGAGATGCCCTCTGGATAATTTCCCCATACTTGTCCGCCAGATCTGCGTGAATGCCCGTCCCTCCATGACCTCCGACACCTGCGGAAGAAGGCAACGAATAAGATCCGTCATTTTCATGCACTTACATTGATTAGGTTTTATATTCTTACTAAAGTGACTTGTATTTCTATAACATATATCATCAGCTTAGAACTATATTGTCCTAATAAGCTTTTGATGATTTTATGACATATCGATGGTGAAAGTCGCAAACCGTCCAAGTCTGAAATTATTAACTTTAGTAATACTCCCCCCCCTCCCACTTTTAACATTAAGAAGCCCTTATGCTTCATCTAGTTAGGATTCTGTGGCACAAAAACCAATAGCAACCCATATTATAAACATATTAGCAATCCGTGTATCCTTATTGGGTCTAGTTTTTGACACTTGTACACCATGTATCCTTATTGGGTCTAGTTTTTGACACTTGTACACCATGTATCCCTATTGGGTCTAGTTTTTGACATTTGCACACCGTGTATCCTTATTGGGTCTAGTTTTTGACATTTACACACCGTTATCCTTATTGGGTCTAGTTTTTGTGACATTTGCACACATATTAGCCTTATTGGGTCTAGTTTTTGACATTTACACACCGTGTAGCCTTATTGGGTCTAGTTTTTGACACTTGCAAACCGTGTATCCTTATTGGGTCTAGTTTTTGACACTTGCACACCATGTATCCTTATTGGGTCTAGTTTTTGACACTTGCACACCATGTATCCTTATTGGGTCTAGTTTTTGACACTTGCACACCATGTATCCTTATTGGGTCTAGATTTGACATTTGCACACCATGTATCCTTATTGGGTCTAGTTTTTGACATTTGCACACCGTGTACCCCTATTGTCTAGTTTTTGACACTTGCACACCATGTGTGTCTGTGAAAATAGATGAAAAGCGTAGCATATTCTTATTTTTATTTTCAAAAACATCCAAAATTGACTTACACGGTTAGTCAATTTTCACTATGGTCCTTACAAATTTGATGATTTTGGGCATACAGTAACTGTTGTTATCAGATTCAACTTGTCATTATGTCAATTGGTCCCACAAATGGGAGACTCGTAGTCCAAAGGCAAGATTTCAACCTCTCATCTAAATGGCCCACAAATTAGGGACTCTGTAGTCCAAAGGCAAGATTTCAACCTCTCATCTAAATGGCCCACAAATTAGGGACTCTGTAGTCCAAAGGCAAGATTTCAACCTCTCATCTAAATGGCCCACAAATTAGGGACTCTGTAGTCCAAAGGCAAGATTTCAACCTCTCATCTAAATGGCCCACAAATTAGGGACTCTGTAGTCCAAAGGCAAGATTTCAACCTCTCATCTAAATGGCCCACAAATTAGGGACTCTGTAGTCCAAAGGCAAGATTTCAACCTCTCATCTAAAAAGTAAAAGGCCCACAAATTGGGGACTCTGTAGTCCAAAGGCAAGATTTCAACCTCTCATCTAAAAAGTAAAAGGCCCACAAATTGGGACTCTGTAGTCCAAAGGCAAGATTTCAGCATCTCACCTGAAAGGCCCATAGATGGGGGATTCGGTAGTGCAAAGGCAAGATTTCAGCCTCTCACCTAAAAGGCCCACAAATTGGGGATTCAGTAGTCCAAAGGCATTCAGTGGGGAGTTCAAAGGCAAGATTTCAGCCTCACCTGAAAGGCCCACAAATGGGGGATTCAGTAGTCCAAAGGCAAGATTTCAGCCTCTCACCTGGAAAGGCCCACAGATGGGGATTCAGTAGTCCAAAGGCAAGATTTCAGCCTCTCACCTGGAAAGGCCCACAGATGGGGACTCGGTAGTCCAAAGGCAAGATTTCAACCTCTCATCTAAAAGGCCCACAAATGGGGGACTCTGTAGTCCAAAGGCAAGATTTCAACCTCTCATCTAAAAGGCCCACAAATTGGGGACTCTGTAGTCCAAAGGCAAGATTTCAGCCTCTCACCTAAAAGGCCCACAGATGGGGCACTCTGTAGTCCAAAGGCAAGATTTCAGCCTCTCACCTAAAAGGCCCACAAATGGGAGACTCTGTACACCAAAGGCAAGATTTCAGCCTCTCACCTAAAAGGCCAAGAGATCATCTTAGTTGCGGATGTGGGTAAAGAAAAAAAAAGTATCACAAAATATTGTACACAAAGTCAGTCTACATTTCTCACAAATTTCACTTGCACTTTGTCTGAACTTGGAGATTCTCTTTCCAACTGAGAATTTAAGAGTTAGAGCCTTTCGTCTTTCAAAAAGGGTTTATGTGTAGTTAGGGCAATACAATTGTGAAATGACAACACGCCACTGATGATGACGGCTATGACTAGGCAGGCCTTGTCATGCAATCAGTAGTAAAAAGAGCAGGCTCACCGACTGTACATCATTTATCCCCTAGCAGGCCATTTCATTCAAAGCCCTTCTCAACCCCCCGGGGAGCATACTGTTACACAGGCCTGTTAGAATTTTAGCACTAACACTCTGACAAGATCTTTCTCTACCTATAGCTGGGTACTCATTCATACATGAATCAAGTGAGGAAAGTAGAGTGAAGTACTTTTCCTAAAAGTACAATGTTGTGAAAAAAAAGCCACTTGTGCCAACCGTGTGGCTTAAACCAGTGTCACCGTGACTACCGGCTTCCAAACACTACGGCTTACGGCTCAGCTACAATGTCTCATTAGTAGTAGGAGTTTGTTGTTACGATGTTATTTGTTCCAAGATGAAAGTTACTTTACTTTGCTTACTTATGTGACTTAAGTCATCATGAAGCCAAAGTTTACCTTTCATGTTGATGTAAAGGAGCTAGGTTCCCATGAAGCCAAAGTTTACCTTTCATGTTGATGTAAAGGAGCTAGGTTCCCATGAAGCCAAAGTTTACCTTTCATGTTGATGTAAAGGAGCTAGGTTCCCATGAAGCCAAAGTTTACCTTTCATGTTGATGTAAAGGAGCTAGGTTCTCATGAAGCCAAAGTTTACCTTTCATGTTGATGTAAAGGAGCTAGGTTCCCATGAAGCCAGAGTTTACCTTTCATGTTGATGTAAAGGAGCTAGGTTCTCATGAAGCCAAAGTTTACCTATCATGTTGATGTAAAGGAGCTAGGTTCCCCTGAAGCCAAAGTTTACCTTTCATGTTGATGTAAAGGAGCTAGGTTCTCATGAAGCCAAAGTTTACCTTTCATTTACCTTTGTTGATGTAAAGGAGCTTGTTGATGTAAAGGAGCTAGGTTACCTTCATTGAAGCCAAAGTTTACCTTTCATGTTGATGTAAAGGAGCTAGGTTCTCATGAAGCCAAAGTTTACCTTTCATATTGATGTAAAGGAGCTAGGTTCTCATGAAGTCAAAGTTTACCTTTCATGTTGATGTAAAGGAGCTAGGTCCTCATGGATCAAAAGTTTACCTTTCATATTGATGTAAAGGAGCTAGGTCCTCATGGATCAAAAGTTTACCTTTCATGTTGATGTAAAGGAGCTAGGTCCTCATGAAGTGGATCAAAGTTTACCTCATGGATCAAAAGTGTTGATGTAAAGGAGCTAGGTCCTCATGGATCAAAAGTTTACCTTCATGTTGATGTAAAGGAGTTAAGTCCCCATGAATCAAAGTTTACCTTTCATGTGGATGTAAAGGAGCTAGGTCCCCATGAATCAAAAGTTTACCTTTCATGTTGATGTAAAGGAGCTAGGTCCTCATGTATTTAAGTTTACCTTTCATGTTGATGTAAAGGAGCTAGGTTCCCATGAAGCCAAAGTTTACCTTTCATGTGATGTAAAGATGTAAATGAAGCTAGAGTTTACCTTTCATATTGATGTAAAGGAGCTGAGGTCCCATGAAGCCAAAGTTTACCTTTCATGTTGATGTAAAGGAGCTAGGTTCTCATGAAGCCAAAGTTTACCTTTCATGTTGATGTAAAGGAGCTAGGTCCCATGAAGCCAAAGTTTAACTTTCATATTGATGTAAAGGAGCTAGGTCCCCATGAAGTCAAAGTTTACCTTTCATATTGATGTAAAGGAGCTAGGTCCTATGAAGCCAAAGTTTAACTTTCATATTGATGTAAAGGAGTTAGGTCCTCAGTGAAGCCAAAGTTTAACTTTCATATTGATGTAAAGGAGCTAGGTTCTCATGATCAAAAGATTTACCTTTCATGTTGATGTAAAGGAGCTAGATCCTCATTAAGCAAAAGTTTAACTTTCATATTGATGTAAAGGAGCTAGGTTCTCATGGATCAAAAGTTTACCTTTCATGTTGATGTAAAGGAGCTAGGTTCTCATGGATCCAAAGATTACCTTTCATGTTGATATAAAGGAGTTAAGTCCTCATGAAGCAAAAGTTTACGTTTCACATTGATGTAAAGGAGCTAGTTCTCCATTAACGCCAACGTTTACCTTTCATGTTGATATAAAGGAGCTAGGGCCTCATGGATCAAAAGTTTACCTTTCCTTTCCTGTTGATGTAAAGGAGCTAGGTCCCCATGAAGCCAAAGTTTGCTCTACCTTTCCTGTTGATGTAAAGGAGCTAGGTCCCCATAAAGCAAATGTTTACCATACCTTTCATGTTGATGTAAAGGAGCTGTGCCAGTATGACGGCCATGGCTCCTGGGGGTGGCCAGGCCACGTGGTCCATCATGACGGGGATGATCGGCTTCTGGAGTACGTCCGCCAGCCACAGCTCCCTGTTGCAAAGCTGAGATGCCACATATTTAGGCGTGATGCAAGCAATGAAGGTCTGGATGAGTGAAAAACACACATATTGACATTGGTTATTTTGTTTGTTTGATCTATTAAAGGTAAAGTGAAGTTCCTTCAAGGCCGTTACGGCCCACAGAGACGGAGCTTATTCCGGATTTCATAGCGTGAAGCCAAACATGTGATAATAATCATCTCCTAGACAGGACACTGGTCTGACAAAGGTTATTACTCCCAAGCGTGCTTGTACCCATTTGCATCTAGGTTGAGTGGGGACAATGAATGTTAAGTGTCTTTCCCAAGGAACACAATGTCGGACCCAGTATTGCTAGGGTTTGAACCAGGTACTTCATGATCTCCCGTCCGGCAGTCTAACTGCTCGGCCACCGACGCCAATTGTTTGGTAAAGGGGACACAATAAATATTCTTGACGGGAGCGTATCAATCAAGTGGTATGGTCCAAGGTACTGGGAATTTTGACCCAATTCATTTTTTTAAATTGCCAAAAAGAAACTAATTGCTCTATCACTTTCATGCTTCACACATACATAGAAAGACAATTGATAAACAACTTCTTATTATAAGGCATTTTAATTTATTCTTATTTACATACCGAAACTTGTTATTGAATAATATACTAAAATACAACACAGAAATGTATTTCTTTGCACACTAAAATGTGTGATAAAAGATTAGAAACTGTCTCAAAAGTCACTCTATGCTGTGTATTGAGCCACTTTTATAAAGCATCTTCAATATCTGATTCATCATCAACGTCAGAATCAATGCTTCGCACCTGCTCCAGTTATTCTTGCACAGCAATTAAGCGACTTGCCACTTTTCACAAACCGATAGTGTGCAAACCCAAAAAATGTGCCTTCTACACACTTTGTTCTCCTCGTTGTGTGCTCTAACTATTTATAGAAATGTTACAATTTCTTCCAATAATTAGTATTATTATTATTTCATTTGGATAGACTAATGAAAGAGACTTGATTTGACTTGATTTATCTAAACGGCCAAGGGATCTTCAACATGCACAGAGTGTGGATCTGCATGCGGGACCTCTTTTTTAATCGTCCTTCTCCAATGAGATTAGGTGTCGATCCACCTACCTAGAAAAAAACTCGAAAAATTTGTCAACCATTGCTAGGGCTTGAAACCAACTACCTTTTGGTTGAGAGGCCGACACCTGACCTCTGGACCACTGAGTCCCGAACCCCTAATGCAAGCGACAGGGAAGTGGGTAAACACATCCGAGTCTTATTCGACAGCATTCGCCGTAGGTCAACAAGCCCAGTGTACAGTCCGTCGCAGGGCTCCTCACTATAGTTGCGTTAGCAAGTGTACTCGAGTCAGGGCTGAAACTGTTAAGCTGGAAGACGAGAGGAGAAAAAGTTACCTTGCACCCCCTGACCCCCTGGTCAATTTTACTGGTCAGTTGATCTCCGCCCCCATCTGACCGATGTCCATCCAGCACGAAAAGCCGGCACGCTCTAGGTGATCTCTCAGAGCACAGACCTCGTCTTGAATGTCCCATTGGTAGCTGATGAAAACCTGTGGTCGTTCCAACTCGTTTTCTGAAATGGATGCGAGAAATCCATGGATTAAAGGTAGTTCTTTCATTGTCAGATGAGCTTCAACTTTTGATAAAAGCACAAGGGCAAAGTTTAAAAAAAAAAATGTCTGTAGAATTTTTCTTTTTATATTAATATAATCTATCTTTCTCTCCTCTCTTTCATTTATATCTGTTTATTTATCTTTCACTTTGTTTATTTATCTATTATAGCTAATCTAGCTATCTATTTATCTATCTTTAATCTGTTTATATATTTATTTATCTATCTATCTAATTTATCTATCTCTTTCCATCTATATCTAATCAATCTTTAATCAATTTTGTTTATTTATCTATCTCTTATTATAGCTCTTAATCTAGCTATCTATTTATCTATCTCTTAATCTGTTTATTTATAAATCTATATTTATTTATCTATCTATAAATCTAATCTATATCTTTTATCTATCTATAAATCTATCCATCCTATAAATCTCCATCTATCATCTATCTATCTATCTATCAATCAATCAATCAATCATCAATCAATCAATCTATCTATCTATCTATCTATCTATTTATAAATATATCTATCTATCTATCTATCTATCTATAAATCTATCTATCTATCTATATCTATATAAATCTATCTATCCAACTCTAACCTTTCGCCCTGTTGATGACGTCGATAACATCCGTGCATCCAAGCTGAGTGAGGTAGTGAAGCAAGACGTCAACGGACATGGTCGTGTTTCCCGATGACACAATCCAGTCTATCAGTAAGGCAAGGGACGGGTTCAAGTCTTCGTTCAACAAGTCGATTTTCCACTGTTTGTAGCCTAGCGGAGAAACAATCATCTTAACAAATTATTTGTGGAATCAAAATCATACAAATAAAGCTACTAATGTTCTTAATTGTATATATATATAAATAATATATCTTTGCATATATGTATGTATATTATATATATATATGTATATGTATGTATGTTTATATATATATATGTATATTATAAACACTGTGCGTAAATGGAACAAGCAAAAAAATTTCATGATTGAGGATCATTGAGAGCTGATTTAATAAGAGTCATTACAATTAGTTCTGAGGATGAAAAATATAACTCACTTAATAATTTTGGTCTATGACAAACACAGCATATGATTTACCTATACATGGGTTGATGCCACTTCTAACTCTATTCAACAACCTCATTCTCTATGACAAACACAGCATATGATTTACCTATACAAGGGTTGATGCCCTTTCTTAACTCTATTCAACAACCTCATTCTCTATGACAAACACAGCATATGATTTACCTATACATGGGTTGATGCAACAAACAACCTCATTCTCTATGACAAACACAGCATATGATTTACCTATACATGGGTTGATGCCCTTTCTTAACTCTATTCAACAACCTCATTCTCTATGACAAACACAGCATATGATTTACCTATACATGGGTTGATGCCCCTTCTTAACTCTATTCAACAACCTCATTCTCTATGACAAACACAAACTTGTTATGCCCTTCTTAACTCTATTCAACAACCTCATTCTCTATGACAAACACAAACTTGTTATGAAGAGATACAAGAAATATTTTCTCCTCTTCGAAACCATCAATACTATATCATCGCCAACACCACACAATACCACAGTTATCTAGTTGTTAGACTCTCTTTAAACATTCATAGAGTTATTGCCACTGTACTAAATTGATTTTTGCTTTGTGAATCTTGAAATGTAATGTATACCATGCTTTATCATCCTTGTATAATACATGTATAAAGTATATTTTGATCTACTGTGAAACTTGATGTACCACCAAGCACATGTACCTGTATTTTGGGATAATAAAGATATATCTTATCTTATCTTATTTTTTTGACATCCCTTATTAACTCTATTCAACAATCTCATTGCCTATGACAAACACAAATACAGCATAATAATATTCACCCATAGCATGAGCCAGAGCCAGCCAATCCTGATTCTCACAGGCACCGTTGAGCAGTTTGGCCGCCCCTTCAGCCAGCTGGGCAGGTTGGGAACGTGACGTTCTATGTTTCCCATTCCCTGTTCTATGGTCAGGGCAGGGATGATGGGCTCTTTGAACTCTGTGTACGCAAAGACAGTTTGAATGTGAGTAATAAAATAATAATAATAATAATAATAATAATAATAATAATAATAATAATAATAATAAGAAGAAGAAGAAGAAGAAGAAGAAGAAGAAGAAGAAGAAGAAGAAGAAGAAGAAGAAGAAGAAGAAGAAGAAGAAGAAGAAGAAGAAGAAGAAGAAGAAGAAGAAGAAGAAGAGGAAGAAGAAAAGGAAGAGGAAGAAGAAGAAGGAGAAGAAGAAGAAGGAGAAGGAGAAGAGGAGAAGAAGGAGAAGGAGAAGAAGGAGAAGAAGGAGAAGGAGAAGGAGAAAGAGAAGAAGAAGAAGAAGAAGAGGAAGAAGAAGAAGAAGAAGAAGAAGAAGAAGAAGAAGAAGAAGAAGAAGAAGAAGAAAAAGAAGAAGAAGAAGAAGAAGAAGAAGAAGAAGAAGAAGAAGAAGAAGAAGAAGAAGAAGAAGAAGAAGAGGAAGAGGAAGAAGAAAAGGAAGAGAAGAAGAAGAAGGAGAAGAAGAAGAAGGAGAAGGAGAAGGAGAAGAAGGAGAAGGAGAAGAAGGAGAAGAAGGAGAAGGAGAAGGAGAAAGAGAAGAAGAAGAAGAAGAAGAAGAAGAAGAAGAAGAAGAAGAAGAAGAAGAAGAAGAAGAAGAAGAAGAAAAGAAGAAGAAGAAGAAGAAGAAGAAGAAGAAGAAGAAGAAGAAGAAGAAGAAGAAGAAAAAGAAGAAGAAGAAGAAGAAGAAGAAGAAGAAGAAGAAGAAGAAGAAGAAGAAGAAGAAGAAGAAGAAGAAGAAAAAAGAAGAAGAAGAAGAAGAAGAAGAAGAAGAAGAAGAAGAAGAAGAAGAAGAAGAAGAAGAAGAAGAAGAAGAAGAAGAAGAAGAAGAAGAAGAAGAAGAAGAAGAAGAAGGCGATAATAATGATAAGAAGAAGAAGAAGAAGAAGAAGAAGAAGAAGAAGAAGAAGAAGAAGAAGAAGAAGAAGAAGAAGAAGAAGAAGAAAGAAAGAAGAAGAAGGAGAAGGAGAAGGAGAAGGAGAAGGAGAAGGAGAAGAAGAAGAAGAAGAAGAAGAAGAAGAAGAAGAAGAAGAAGAAGAAGAAGAAGAAGAAGAAGAAGAAGAAGAAGAAGAAGAAGAAGAAGAAAAGAAGGTGAGGAAAAATGAAAAAAGAGGAAGACAAAAGTTGTGTCTTAAGCATACCTTTGGAGTGAGACGACGGAAACCATTTCTTAAAGACATCACAATTTAATCTTCTGTGTTCACAGCATACAACCTGAATTCAATACAAATTTACATATATGAGTATGATTAAAATGTAAATCCTATATAAGTAAACAAAAATGATATCTAAAAGAAACTGCTTTCTTCTTTATGAATTATTGACTTATGGAAAAACCAAAGTTTAAAAGACATAAAACATGAAATATTATGATAGCCCCGTAATAAATGAAAAGGAAAAACAGAAAAAAAGAGTGGGGGGGGGGGGGGGGAGATAAAGTTCGGGAACCTAGACTTAAAGAAATTGTTCATGGTAATGCAAATGTCACCAGATTTTTCCCAACATTCCACATTCCACCCTTGGTTTACGATACGCAAAATGTTCATTACCTGACTAGTCAAACACTCATCAATGTCCAGGAAGTGCAGACACTCTTCAGCTGTGCATCCGCTGGTTTCATGGACCGCACAGACTCGGTTACACGGACACGCAAAGCACACCTTGTACGAGATTCTTTTCATCCACATACTGCGTAGATCGGACAAGCAGGCTTCCAAAAAATTGCGTACCTGAAAAAACCCCAACAAAAAAAACAAAAACTTTCACAATGGTGTATTTTTAGCCTCCGTTTATTTGTTGAAGCAAAAACCCCTACAAAAAACTCAAACAATTCAAAATAAAACAACAAAACATTAGATAAAACAAAGCATCCAAAGGAAAAAAATATCCTGCCTACACATTAACTTAAACAGAAAAGTGCTTAAAAGTAAAATGATGTCCAATTTATCAAAAAAAATAAAAATAATACAGTACGTTACTTTACCACTTTTTGTCGAAGCCTCAAAATGTTTATCGTTCCAAAAAGAATCGAGACTAATGGACATATCAAATGAGACAACAGATGTTCATAAGAATACTAAATCTTAACTCTAAATCTAACCCCAAAATACAGAGGTCGAAGTGTTGAGACTAAAGATGCGTTAAAATCATCCTAAATATTTGACAAATAATTGGGTTTTTAGTTCTGTCATGAAATCTGCAATGATAACCACTGACTTGACACAAACAGGTAAAGCGTTTCAAACAAAACGTCCAATGCAGCTGAAAGCTCTATCTCTAAATTGTTTCAACTTAGAATTTGGAACTTGGAGACGGCATTTTCCTGTTGATCTTAGTAGTCGTAGTGGGTTGATTTACAATAATTTAGGCGGGGCTTGAACCCGTGACCTTTTGGTTGAGAAGCTAACACCTTACCTCTGGTCTACCAAGTCTCCTTCAACAATGGGCAGCAGGAGAAAACTACCCAAATCACCCTCATTTGTTTAAAATAAAGAGCTTAGAAATTTGTTAAACATTTGTGATGTTGTGATTGTTCATATAATTATGGCCATTACTTTGGGTTAACATAAAGACAGGCATTACCTTGGCTACTGCTTCAGGTACTGGACTTGTGTTACGCTTGGATGACGTTGCTTCTTTATCCTTCACATGCATAATCAACACCTGTTGCAGACAAAATATTGTTATTTGTACAGACATGGAAACAAAATTTGAAGAAAGTAAAATGTTCATATTGACGGTGAAAGTCACAAACCATGTAACTCTAAAATTAGTAACACCTTTTTAAAAACTTTTTTAACATTAGGAAACCCCTATGCTTTGTCTAGTTAGGATTCCGTGGCACAAGAACCAATAGAAACCCATATAATAACCATATGAGCAATCCGTGTATCCCTATTGGGTCTAGTTTTTGACACTTGCAAACCGTGTATGCCTGTGAAAATTGATTAAAAGGCACAGCATCTTTTTCTTTGCTTTTCTCAAAACATCCAAAATTGGACTTACCCAATTTGCGACTTTCACGTCAATATATCTATGTATCTATCTATCAAAATATCTGATGCATAGCTGCCAACATTTTTATGTATGTATGTATCTGTCTGCAAAATATCTGATGTATAGCTGCCAACATTTTTATGTATGTATGTATCTGTCTGCAAAATATCTGATGCATAGCTGCCAACATTTTTAAATTGAAAAACTATCTATCAAAATATCTGATGCACAGCTGCCAACCTTTTTAAATTGAAAAACTATCTATCAAAATATCTGATGCACAGCTGCCAACATTTTTAAATTGAAAAACTATCTATCAAAATATCTGATGCACAGCTGCCAACATTTTTAAATTGAAAAACTATCTATCAAAATATCTGATGCACAGCTGCCAACCTTTTTTAAATTGAAAAACTATCTATCAAAATATCTGATGCACAGCTGCCAACCTTTTAAATTGAAAAACTATCTATCAAAATATCTGATGCACAGCTGCCAACCTTTTTAAATTGAAAAACTATCTATCACAATATCTGGTGCACAGTTGCCAACATTTTAAATTGAAAAAAGACTCTAAGCATGCAAACTAATTTTCCAACTTGCACGAATTCCCACAATGTTCCAGAACACATTGATAATTACTGAATTGCAGGAAACAGCAAGATGAAGCATAAGTAAAAGAGTGAAAGGAAAGAATTAGTACCTACCAGTATCTCCCACACTGTCTAGGTTTATTTTCTAATGCAGACTTTCAGATTATATAGATTATATATCATGCCATTCTGATGAAAATGGGTATATCCAAAAGACTAAATTTTTACGATTTAAAAAAAAGAACAAAAAGAAAGATTTTCACAAATAGACAGCAATGAATGGACCTTCAAAAAACAATTAAATTTTATTTTTTCGTCCGCAATCATGTTTTGATATTATGTATATTAGGCACATAAAAAAAACCTCCAACAAACAGAAGAAATACATAAAAAAACCTCCAACAAACAGAAGAAACACTTGGAGTATATGTCGCTGGTATAGAGCAATAATGATGTATCTCCGAATTTGAAATTTTGAAAAAATGGGTTCAAAGTTTCCCAAGCTCTCGATTTTCTTGGAGTTACAACATGATTGAACTGCCAAAAGTGGTAATGCTTTTAATTTCTGGTATAAGTTGAAGTGGTAATGCTTTTTTAATGGTATAAGTTGAACTGCCAAAAGTGGTAATGCTTTTTTTAATTTCTGGGATAAGTTGAACTGCCAAAAGTGGTAATGCTTTTTTTAATTTCTGGGATAAGTTGAACTGCCAAAAGTGGTAATGCTTTTTTTAATTTCTGGGATAAGTTGAACTGCCAAAAGTGGTAATGCTTTTTAATTTCTGGGATAAGTTGAACTGCCAAAAGTGGTAATGCTTTTTTTATTTCTGGGATAAGTTGAAACTGCCAAAAGTGGTAATCTTTTTTTAATTTCTGGGATAAGTTGAACTGCCAAAAGTGGTAATCGTTTTTTTATTTCTGGGATAAGTTAAACTGCCAAAAGTGGTAATCGTTTTTGATTTCTGGGATTTGGATAAGTTAAACTGCCAAAAGTGGTAATCGTTTTTGATTTCTGGGATAAGTTGAACTGCCAAAAGTGAGAATCATTTTTGATTTTGGGCATAAGTTGAACTGCCAAAAGTGATAATCGTTTTTTGATTTCTGGGATAAGTTGAACTGCCAAAAGTGAGAATCATTTTTGATTTCTGGGATAAGTTGAACTGCCAAGATAAGCGACAATTTCAAACAAAGAATTGATTCTGCTTGCATCAGTACACTGATTATATCTAATTTTTATCTCATCTGGAGATACAACAACAATTTTGCTCTATACAAGCAATGCGTTTTCATCAAAACAGTAGCAATATATGTGTGTGTGTATATATATATATATATATATATATATATATAAACATATATATATATATAAAACTACCTTGATGCGGTGTAGATGATACAGCCCTTTCTCCAACAACATGTCGTGATCAGAGTCAACGTAGACTCGGGCAATTCCTTAGCCAGGAAAAGGTCCCTGCCCCGTGCTCTTGAGACCAGTGAATGGTTCTGGCTTGGATGCGGTGAAAAAGACCGTCTGGGGGAAAGGTATACCAATGACACAATGTAACACTAACACACAATGTAGATAACTCAGTGACAAAATAATCAGGAAAATTTAAAACTACGTCTCATGCTGGAAAAAAAAAATCTTGAACTTCAAATCAGTGATGCATCTGAAATGAATCAACACATCAAAGTTGGAGCAATGGAAAGAGAAAAATCCTCTTCTTTTCATAAAAGTTTCCAGTGAATGACAGTGTCATAATTGTAAAATCCGTTACCCTCTTTTTCATGGCTTTGATACATCTCCGTCGCTAATAAGTCATGCTTTCATTCGCTTGAGGTCACATCCAGCAATATTTTTTTCTTAGATTACTTGTTTCATTTCAATTTCTCTCAATACACTGGTCTGTGCCTTTTCCAGTGTAACACATTTTTCTTCTTAAACTCACCATGCTTAAACTTTGAGAAACATGCATGAATAGCTAAATAAATAGACAGGTAAATGTACAGATAAATAGACAGATAGATAGATAGATTTCGTTTAGTTCCTTCAAAGCCATTACAGCCCATAGAGCTGGAGCTAATCTCGGTTTCAATAGCATGAAGCCAAACAGGTGACAATAATCACCTCCTGGCTAGGATAATAGTTTGACACAGGTTTTACTCCCAAGCTAGTGCTTGTACCCATTTACACCTGAGTAGAGTGAGGAAAATGCATGTTTAGGGTCTTTCCCAAGGAACACAACGCCGGACCTAGCTTTGCTGATTTGAACTCAGGAACTTGTGATCCCCAGTCTGGCAGCCTAACTGCTTAGCCACCGATGCTCACTAGATAGATAGATGTGGTTCTTTGAAATGTATCCTGTCTGCCGTATGTAGTGCTCTCAGAGTGAAGTAAATTAACAGTAGTGCCCACCAACCACGACAGATAGATAGATAGATAGATAGATAGATAGATAGATAGATAGATAGATAGATAGATAGATAGACAGATGATAGATAGATAGATAGGATGGATGGATAGATGGATGGATAGACAGGATAGACACATACATACATACAGACATACATACATACATACATACATACACACACACATACATACATACATACATACAATCTTACATACATTATAATAAAACAAGATGTCATTCGATTTTCATTAAAATCCAATTACCTGGCAGAAACCCGTTGAAGTCAATGTAAAACTTGGTGTCGTACACTGTCTCTGCATAAATCTTTTCTTTTCCTTGAACGGACTGAAACGCATTGGGACGTAAAAGCCTTTACTTGAATGTCGGTGAGTCTGAAAGACCAAAAAGAAAAGAAAAAAACCCTTAGAATAAAAGGATCAGTGAAACAAGACAACACAGTTGGTGCAACCGTTCCTATGTAAAATCATGTATACTCAATAGACAAAATTTTACAGAAGAGTTAAAAGGTCAATTTATTTTCTCAAATATGTAGAAATGAAAAGACACATCCTCTCATCACCTTCATTTTGACATCCTCTCATCACCTTCATTTTGACATCCTCTCATCACTTTCATTTGACATCCTCTCATCACTTTCATTTTGACATCCTCTCATCACCTTCATTTTGACATCCTCTCATCACCTTCATTTTGACATCCTCTCATCGCCTTCATTTTGACATCCTCTCATCACTTTCATTTTGACATCCTCTCATCACCTTCATTTTGACATCCTCTCATCACCTTCATTTTGACATCCTCTCATCACTTTCATTGTGACATCCTCTCATCCCCTTCATTTTGACATCCTCTCATCACCTTTCATTGTGACATCCTCTCATCGCCTTCATTTTGACATCCTCTCATCACATCCTCTCATCCCCTTTTTTGACATCCTCTCTCATCATCCTCTCATCGCCTTCATTTTGACATCCTCTCATCCCTTTCATTTTGACATTCTCATCACCTTTTCCTTCGGGCATTCGCAATTTTCTATCCTCCAATGACAGACGGCAATAGCTCTCTAGGAATGTTTATGTCTCTCCTGATTTGGACTATAAATATTTACTTGTCTTACTCAAAAATAAATAAAAGAAGTCTCTGTTAAACTCATTAAGGTTTAACCCGGCCGGAAACAGCTGCATGCTAGACAGCCCGCTGTGTTTAGCCCGGCCGGCCGCTAACTGATTTCCATTGTTCAAGCCGCCAAACCCGGCCGCGGGTAACACCTTCTCTTTCATCGGTCAGATTGGCTTGGCAAACCTATTTTTGTTACTTGTTTTAAGTGTTATTATTTCTAGAAAGCTGATTGGTCTGTTTAGCTACTGAAAATCCTTTGTTTAAACACATACATTTCATCATTATGCTTCAATGGTCTACGTTTTTTATGTGTTTTCTGAATTTGTTTCCACTTTCATCATCAACTTTGTTATTATAATGGACTGCTACAGTGGCGACACGGAGAGAGAAGAATCCTTTTCCTAACGCCACCCGTCAGAAGCACACGGGAAGTTTGGAAAATGTAAATGCTCCACGGCCATCTGGTTGCAGGGAAATCGAATCTGTATCTAGGTCAAAGTCTTCCGGTCAGGGAATCTACACAGTAATGAGTTAAAAAGTCCATAATAATGCTTACCTGACCAGCAGGTGGAAGCCGTCGGCAAATGAGGTCCAGTTTGGACATCAAGCCGATCAGAAGGTGTGGCATCCTGGGAAATTTTGCCAGATAATTGGAATTAGATTTTCGTCCAGGATGCCATTCTCTGTCAGCTGAATCCATTTGTCAGTCATCAGATTCCACTGGAAGTAAAAATTTAAAAATGATTGAAATTAAAAGTCTTCAGAAGAAAAACAAGGATTCTGAGAGTCACAGAGAGAGAGAGAGAGAGGAGAGAGAGAGTGAATGAAAAGAGATTAGCTAAATGAGCATACAGTGTTAAAACCCAAGCTTGAAAAACCAAAATGCAGACTGAAAAAGTGGGAAGAAAATATAAAAGAGGCACTAAAGCAAGAAATTTAACCTTCACAAAAGGAAACAGGAAATGCCGAGACAGGAAGCCTGGAGAAAGATCAATTCGGGCATCTAAACCCATACACCGGAAAGTAGAATGGGAGGTGATAAAGAAAGAAAGAAAGAAAGAAAGAAAAGAAATCACCGATCACTGTGGTTAGACTACTGTTTAGCATCCTAACAATGACCTTACTTGTTCTTTTGGGGGAAACTGGCAGTAACCTTGGTAACCATGTCTGCCAGCCATTGAGGGTTAAGGACGACGGTGTCATTCAGTGCATAGTCACAAGGCGCTTTTGCCGTAGTAGATGACCATACCAAGGTCATGGTAAAAATTCAGCAGTGAATTGACTTCAGCAGATGTACTTATGTTGTGATTGACAGCCACCTCGTAGATCTGGTAGAATAAAACAAAAGCACAGTGAAACGTTAAAATGACACTTAAAAAATTTGTGCTTGTGAGTTTCATTGCAATTTACCCCCTCCACTATATGCAGTGATCTCAGGCTGAGTTAAGAGGAAAGGAAACAGCATGATGAAAGAAAGACGCGTGAAAGAGTGAAAGAAAAAAAAAGTAGGACCTACCAGCAGTACCCGTCACCCTATGAACCCCATAGGGACCAAGATATTTGTCTCTACAAGGAGTCAGTCTAACAAAGGAATTAGCCTAGCAGTGGAATTAGCCTAGCAGTGGAATTAGCCTAGCAGTGAAATTAGCCTAGCAGTGGAATTAGCCCTAGCAGTGGAATTAGCCTAGCAGTGGAATTAGCCTAACTTTTGGCTGGATTGGCCGAATGATCGAAAGCAAAGTGCTTTGTATGTTTTAACAAAATTAAAAAGTAACACAAAAAAGCTAAAGAGGAGAAGAAAGGTCATCTTGAGATTCTTTTTCCAAAACGAAAACCTGCTTCCTGTAAAAGAACTCCATCAAATCCATGCCTTGCAACTTACAAGGAAAAAAAAACCTAGCGATTAGGTAAATGAAATCCCCTCATCATTTGCTTCTTTGATAGTTTCATTAAAATTTACCTCACACATCATATGTGGTAATCTCAGGGTGGAATAAAGGGGAAAAATCAAGATGACAAACGTTGTGAGAGGAAAGGAGGAACTTTCTACCTGCAGCCCTTCTCAACCACCCATAGACGGATACACCCACGTATTCTCAATCACCCATAGACGGATACACTCACTTATTTTCAACCACCCATAGACGGATACACCCACGTATTCTCAACCACCTATAGACGGATACACCCACTTATTCTCAACCACCCATAGACGGATACACCCACTTATTTTCAACCACCCATAGACGGATAAACCCACTTTCTCAACCACCCATTACTCTCAACCACCCATAGACGGATACACCCACTTATTCTCAACCACCCATAGGCGGATACACCCACTTATTCTCAACCACCCATAGACGGATACACCCACTTATTCTCAACCACCCATAGACGGATACGACGGATACACCCATTTATTCTTATTCTCAACCACCCATAGACGGATACACCCACTTATTCTCAACCACCCATAGACGGATACACCCACTTATTCTCAACAACCCATAGACGGATACACCCATTTATTCTCAACAACCCATAGACGGATACACCCATTTATTCTCAACAACCCATAGACGGATACACCCACTTATTCTCAACCACCCATAGGCGGATACACCCACTTATTCTCAACCACCCATAGACGGATACACCCACTTATTCTCAACCACCCATAGACGGATACACCCATTTATTCTCAACAACCCATAGACGGATACACCCATTTATTCTCAACAACCCATAGACGGATACACCCATTTATTCTCAACCACCAAAGGTGGTGATTTGCACCCCTTATCCTAATCAGAGAGTCCATTTGTACTTGAATTTACATTCCCCATCACCATTTACTCAAGTTTGTGAACCCATAATGTAATCGGATAAAGTATTTCCCCTCAACATTTGCATGGGTTTAGAACTGTCAAATTTGTAATGCAATCGGACAACCCATTTCCCTCTGATTTGCATGGGTTTGTGATTCTCAAATTTGTAATGCAATCGGATAAAGTATTTCCCACTTGCATTTGCATGGGTTTGGATTGTCAAATTGGTAATTTGATAAAGTGTGCCTTTGTATTTGCAATCAGACTGTCTTCATTTGTACATGAATTTAAAGTATTTCCCCATCACCATTTACTCAAGTTTGTGATTGTCAAATTCGTAATGTAATCGGATAAAGTATTTCCCCTCTGCATTTGCATGGGTTTGTGACTGTGTCAAATTTGTAATGCAATCGGATAAAGTATTTCCCCTCTGCATTTGCATGGGTTTGTGACTGTGTCAAATTTGTAATGCAATCGGATAAAGTATTTCCCTCTGCATTTGCATGGGTTTGGGACTGTCAAATTCGTAATGCAATCGGATAAAGTATTTCCCTCTGCATTTGCATGGGTTTGGGACTGTCAAATTCGTAATGCAATCGATAAAGTATTTCCCCTCTGCATTTGCATGGGTTTGGGACCGCCACATCCAAATCTGCTCTTTTATGACCCAAAAATACATGGTGTGATTGAAATGAACGAGAGCGTCTCTGAATGAAATAATTCAATCCAATTCAATTCAACAAAATTTGATTGTCCTCATAAAGGCACATCATCTTTATTTGCAAATAAATAGATTATACTACACTGATTAGAACAAAAACAGATAACGGTTCAATGTAACTCACTCTAGGTAAGTCATCAAAATTAGATGACAGTTTGCTTCGTATTTCGAAATTAGAATTCTTAGTCATTGACTAGTTAATTATGTTACAGTTTGCCACTGGTGAAATCCTATCAAAAATCACTTTGCACGAAAGCAGATTTCAAATTTGAACTAAAGCGGGTCATATTTGGAATTTCATTTGATCCATGTGTATTGAATACGTCTCTGATTCGCTCAAAGTGAAATCGATGTTCTCCACTTTTTAGCGTATCTTGGTTACATCAAATTCACTCAAAGTGGAGCCTTCCCCACACTCACCTGGTCATAAGAAGCAAAGGTAACCCCAACATCGGCTTGAGCCGCGATGTCCTGTTCAAACCGCAGCCACTTCACCGGTATTTGCTCCCCGATATACGGCTGCTTGCTTGCGATATGTTCAATCTCTCTCTCAGTTTGCCAATCTGGTCAAGATAATGTGGAAAGTAAGGTAAGACAAAGATTTTTTTATTCAAATGTAAAGTCAGAGTTACGGTTGAAATAGTTGCAAACGTGGCAGGATGCTCCTAGTGCTGTTGTTGTTGATGCCGTTGTTGTTGTCAATGTCTCGGAGGCTCTTGGGTCTTTGCCAAGTGGCCCAGTGCCATTAAATGGCAGTTACTAGATCCTCTCTCACTCTAATTGAGCCATCCTGAGATAACCGTCATGGTGGACAGCATTTATTTCAAACAAACAAACAAACTAATTGCAGAGCTGCCAGCCCCATGAACAGAAAAAATGGGAGGTTGCTTGTCAAAAAGAGGAAGATTCAGGACAGAATTGTACAATAAAAAAAAATGCTAACAAAACTTAATGTGGAGAGGAGAAACAAAGAAAAAGCTAAAATAAACACACAATCTCAAAACATGGCCTACAAACAATCTTGAAAAGAGCTTTTGATTTGATTTGATTTACCTACATCCACGAGGTTTTTGGTAGGATTTTAAATGTTGCCCGGACTGCCCTGTAAACAGTCAAGGGATGTTTAACGTGCACAGAGTGTCGTGATGTGCACAGAGTGTTGTGATGTGTACAGAGTGTTGTGATGTGTACAGAGTGTTGTGATGTGTACAGAGTGTTGTGATGTGCACAGAGTGTTGTGATGTGCACAGAGTGTTGTGATGTGTACAGAGTGTTGTGATGTGCACAGAGTGTTGTGATGTGTACAGAGTGTTGTGATGTGTACAGAGTGTTGTGATGTGTACAGAGTGTTGTGATGTGCACAGAGTGTTGTGATGTGTAAAGAGTGTTGTGATGTGTACAGAGTGTTGTGATGTGTACAGAGTGTTGTGATGTGTACAGAGTGTTGTGATGTGCACAGAGTGTTGTGATGTTCACATGGGATCTTTGTTTTATCGTCCGTCTCCAATGGGACTAGGTGTTGATCCACCTACCAGGGAGGTATATTTTACTCGAAAAAATCAAGAAAATTTTCAACCGTTGGTGGGGCTTAAACTCACGACCTTTGGGTTGAGAGGACAACACCTTGCCTCTAGACTATTGAGTCCCGCTTAAAAAAAAAGACATACCAGTCCACTTGTCTACCAGTTGGTTGGCAGCACTGTAATTGAGCCCATTCTGTACAGGGTAGTGTGTTTTCTATGGATGGATTGGCATGGAGAAGGAACTGCCTTATGTCCTTTATTTTCTAACAGTCTATGAGAATAATGTGGGCAACTGTCTTATGTCCTTTATTTTCTAACAGTCTATGAGAATAATGTGAGCAACTGTCTTATGTCCTTTATTTTCTAACAGTCTATGAGAATAATGTGGGCAACTGTCTTATGTCCTTTATTTTCTAACAGTCTATGAGAATAATGTGGGCAGCTGTCTTATGTCCTTTTTATTTTTTAACAGTCTATGAGAATAATGTGGGCAGCTGTCTTATATCCTATATTTTCTAACAGTCTATGAGAATAATGTGGGCAGCTGTCTTATGTCCTTTATTTTCTAACAGTCTATGAGAATAATGTGGGCAACTGTCTTATGTCCTTTATTTTCTAACAGTCTATGAGAATAATGTGGGCAGCTGTCTTATATCCTTTATTTTCTAACAGTCTATGAGAATAATGTGGGCAACTGTCTTATATCCTTTATTTTCTAACAGTCTATGAGAATAATGTGGGCAACTGTCTTATGTCCTTTATTTTCTAACAGTCTATGAGAATAATGTGGGCAACTGTCTTATATCCTTTATTTTCTAACAGTCTATGAGAATAATGTGGGCAACTGTCTTATGTCCTTTATTTTCTAACAGTCTATGAGAATAATGTGGGCAACTGTCTTATGTCCTTTATTTTCTAACAGTCTATGAGAATAATGTGGGCAGCTGTCTTATGTCCTTTATTTTCTAACAGTCTATGAGAATAATGTGGGCAACTGTCTTATGTCCTTTATTTTCTAACAGTCTATGAGAATAATGTGGGCAGCTGTTTTATAAGCAAAAAGTAAAGTTCTTTCACCGCCGTGATGGCCCGTAGAGCCGGAGTTTATTCCGGTTTAAATGGCGCAAAGCGGAACAGGTGATAATAATCACCTCCTGGACAGGACACTAATCTGATGCAGGTTTTTACTCCCAAGCTAGTGCTTGTACCCATTTTGCACCTGGGTCGAGTGGGGAAATGCCTGTTAAGTGTCTTTACCAAGGAACACAATGTCGGGTCTGGCTTTGCCAGATTCGAACTTGGGACCAGCAGCCTAACCACTCGGCCACTGACACCACAAGACTGTTTCATAAGGAGGGGAGTAAAGTTTGCATGTTGGACAACATGCATTTAAACGTACATTGTTTAAAAGTTTAAAACTAACACCAATGGTGAAAAGAAACAAAATTATGACAGGAAATAAATATATAGATTTACAAAAATAGACGAGTGGATTCAAGAGAGTTAAAAAGCAGAGTTATTGCACGGACCTCAGGATCCTCCTTTTCCACCACATCGTTTTCTACAGCGAAGAAAGGAGCACGACATGCTGACAGTATGGTTTTCCGTGATGAATTCCTGGATTATGGCAAATTTTTCTTCCACCTGTGAAATGTAAGAGAAAACGAAGAAGATCAAGTTAAAATGGTACTGATGAATCAAAAGAAATGTGAAAACAAATTCTTCTTATACCTAGATAATTGTTGGCATAGGTAAAGACCATAGATGTTAATTTGACCACTTATGATTTAATATTACGTATGCTGTTGCACAGCCATAAAATCATGATGAACAGAAGATTAGCCTAGTTAAGTTGAAATTTAGTGAATATAATGAGGGGGAGAGAGAGAGAGGGAGAGAGAGAGAGAGAGAGAGAGAGAGAGAGAGAGAGAGAGAGAGAGAGAGAGAGAGAGAGAGAGAGAGAGAGAGAGAGAGAGAGAGAGAGAGAGAGAGAGAGAGAGAGAGAGAGAGAGAGAGAGAGAGAGAGAGAGAGAGAGAGAGAGAGAGAGAGAGAGAGAGAGAGAAAGAGATAGAGATGGGGGGAGGAGAGATAGCGATAGAGATATAAACAGACAGACTAACAGACAGAGAAAGGGAGAGATAAAGAAAAAGAGAGTCAGAGACAGACAGACAGACAGAAGGAAGCAGACAGACAAGGAGACACCGCGCGATACAGACAAAGAGGTGCTGAAAACTCCAAACCAAAGGCAAGAAAACATCGTACCATTTGAGCTCTCACTTCAGGATCTGAGTCTAGGCTGTACTTGTGAGTTCCGACAATAAAAATGGGGGGTGACAGCGTTTTGTTTTCTACGTTGGCTTTGGTGTTTTCTGCAGCATGAGCGTGGATGGACCGCATCCAGAAATCCATGTACTGAAGGGTACCTGGTTTTGGCTGGTTGTCTTGGTTCTATTGATAAAATCAAAACAAACAACTCTATAACGCAATATCAAGAATTTATGGACACAAAGGAAATTAAAAGTTTTGGACAAAATTTTCAGGAAAGAGAACACTAACAAGCAAACAAAAGTGATCAAGACAAATCATTTTTAGCATGAAAGATTGATGTATCAGCTGTCAGATTGAATAAAAGCAAAATTCTCAAGACAAAGACCATCATAAGAATTTTTTATGGATGAATCAAAATGTGAATATTATTTTGAGAAAAGCAAAAAAAGAAAAAATTTTAATTTTTTATTTTGATATGAATGAGATGACAGTTGGTAAACTTTCAACCTGAGAGAAAGTTCAACTTTTTTTTCATGGAGTGGGATTTTATCTGATACATCGGAGAGGAAGAAGAAGAAGAAGAAGAAGAAGAAGAAGAAGAAGAAGAAGAAGAAGAAGAAGAAGAAGAAAAAAAACAAGAACAAGAAGAAAGAATAAGAAGAAGAAGAAGAAGATGAAAAAAAGAAGAAAAAAAGAATAAGAACAAGAACGAAAGCAAGAATAAGAACAAGAACAATAAGAAGGAGAAGACATGATGATGAATTGCACAGCTTACTTTGTCCGATGTTTCGTCTGGTTTTGATTCAAGGTCATCACACAGGTTAAATATGAAGCAGTACATGGCTCTATTGGTTAAAAAGACCTGGAAAGGATAGAGAAAAAAACAAGCTTTCTACCTCAAACGTTTTTACGACAATACAGCTGAAGATTAAAACAATCCGTTTGCAATCCTCCTCAAATTCTTTCCTCAAACGCAACTAATAATTACAATGATGTGTTACTTGGGAAATGACACGACTTAGCATGCACTGTACCGGCCTATCTAGGTCTAGATGCACTATACCTGCCTATCTAGGTCTAAATACACTATACCGGCCTATCTAGATCTTGATGCACTATACCGGCATATCTAGACCTTGATGCACTATACTGGCATATCTAGACCTTGATGCACTATACCGGCATATCTAGATCTTGATGCACTATACCGGCCTATCTAGATCTTGATGCACTATACCGCATATCTAGATCTTCTTGATGCACTATACCAGCCTATCTAGATCTTGATGCACTATACCAGTCTATCTAGATCTTGATGCACTATACCAGTCTATCTAGATCTTGATGATGTCATCTAGATCTTGATACCAGTCTATCTAGATCTTGATGCACTATACCAGTCTATCTAGATCTTGATGCACTATACCAGTCTATCTAGATCTTAATGCACTATACCAGTCTATCTAGATCTTGATGCACTATACCAGTCTATCTAGATCTTGATGCACTATACCAGTCTATCTAGATATTGATGCACTATACCAGCTATCTAGATATTGATGCACTATACCAGTCTATCTAGATATTGATGCACTATACCAGTCTATCTAGATATTGATGCACTATACCAGTCTATCTAGATATTGATGCACTATACCAGTCTATCTAGATATTGATGCACTATACCAGTCTATCTAGATATTGATGCACTATACCAGTCTATCTAGATATTGATGCACTATACCAGTCTATCTAGATATTGATGCACTATATCCGATGCCTATCTAGATCTTGATGCACTATACTCTAGATCTTGATGCACTATACCGGCCTATCTAGATCTTGATGCACTATACCAGTCTATCTAGATATTGATGCACTATACCGGCCTATCTAGATCTTGTACATTATTACCCTGTTCCAAGTCACATTATAGAAACGGGATAAGCTCCGACTCTACAAAAAGTAATAACCTGAAAGAAACTTTACATATTAATTTACTCCCCCTACCCCCACACACACACACACCCCAATCACCAAAGCAGAAGACCATCTCCTTTGCTCCAGGATTTGTTAAATTTCTATTACAGATTCAAAGTCAAATTTCCATTACAGATTCCATGTCAAATTTCTATTACAGATTCCATGTCAAATTTCTATTACAGATTCCATGTCAAATTTCTATTACAGATTCCATGTCAAATTTCTCTATTACAGGGCTGACCTGGTGGGTAGTATAGTAAACAGCCTGCCCAGCAAAGTCCCATATATTCATTATCACAGACTCGTGGTGGGTTTTTGGGCATTCTTTTCATTCTGAGATCCGTTGACGTTGCTAGATTTTTCCCGTTTCTTCAGTATATCCATAACAAGGGTGACCACTCTGTTTGGGATGTCACTGTGCATGGACGAAATCTCACTGATCTCGGAAAGCACCGACTCCCTTGACACAACAGACTGCGGCCTTTCTTTTGCCAAAGGATCTCTTTGTATCATTTTTCTGAATCTGGAAGGTAAAAACGATGAATGATTTAAAACAAAATTTTCTTCCTTTTTTCTTTGACTGCGTAAAAACACATTTAGGAGAAAGCAAAACGACTAAAAGTGGTGTTGGTGGTTGAGCGGTTGGGTTGCTGGACTGGGGATCATGAGGTCCCGGGTTCAAATCCTAGCAAAGCTAGGTCCGACATTGTGTCTCTTTGGATAGACACGTTAACACACATTTTCCCCATTCAACCCAGGTGTAAATGGGTACAAGGACTAGCTTGGGAGTAAAAACCTGCGTCAGATTAGCGCCTGGCCAGGAGGTGGTTTTTATCACCTGTTCTGCTTCACGCTATTGAAACTGGGATAAGCTCCAGCTCTATGGGCCGCAACGGCCTTGAAGGAACTTTACAAAATGACTAAAATCTATTCACTTCATGATTTCAAGTTTTTGTTATATAAATTGTAGTTAAAATAAAAAGATGAAGGTTGAAGACATGTGCATTTAGTCTAAAGTGCAAGTCGAATCAACTTGCTTCATCGACTTGTGTAGTAACCTGATTTTTGTGTGTGTGTGTGGTGTGTGCAAGACCTGAAATACGATAATATTAAAACATATATTTGTATAGCTGCCAGCCTTTTCAAATCGTAAAATAGACTCTGACCCTGCAAACTAATTCTAACATACATGATGGCTCGTAATATTCCAGAAAACATTGGTAATCTAACTTAAATTAACTCCCTTAAAGAAGATAACAAAAAGAATGCCGATAGCTAGCCTTTTCTGGTGAAGTCTGCCGGTAGAGTTTCACAAACTCAAAGTGGTGTCTCTGGACTATTACGTCTGGAATCCCCCCCACCCCCCCCCAGAGAAAGAGGGGAACCAAACAAAATGTATTATTTAGTTTTGTTTTTTACTCACATTTATCCATCTCCAATATTCGACTTTGTTGTGCCAATCTTGCCAACACATTGACCCAGTTTCCAATTTGTTTGGTATAGATTCAGATCTAGATCTAGGTGGTCAAGAAGTTGATTTGTATAGATCTAGATCTAGATCTAGGTGGTCTAGAAGTTGATTTTATAGATCTAGATCTAGATCTAGGTGGTCTAGAAAGTTGACGGTATAGATCTAGATCTAGATCTAAATGGTCTAGAAGTTGACGGTATAGATCTAGATCTAGGTGGTTTAGAAGTTGATTGTATAGATCTAGATCTAGATCTAGATGGTCTAGAAGTTGACGGTATAGATCTAGATCTAGATCTAGATGGTCTAGAAGTTGACGGTATAGATCTAGAAGTTGAAGAGGGCATGGCATCACCTTGCTCAGTAACCTGATCTCCATCATTATTTTCTTCCTCACTAGATCCTGAAGTGAGTTTTTTGCTTTTTGAGTTAAGGTTTTTGCTTAGTATGTACACAAGTAACTGTCAAAATACAGTCATCCTATATCATTGAAAAGTTTGAAGCGTCCTTGGTTGGTTGCCATAGAAACGTGCCGCCATCTTTGATTTTGACTCAAGTTTCAAAATCTATCTCCTCCCTTAGGTATGAATAAAATCACTCAAAACCTGTGCAGATCGTCTTTTCCATTCAATACCTAAAGAGTGACGTCGGGTTTTTTCGATATTTTGGATAGTTTTAAAAAATGAAGTTTTGAAAATACTATATATCGGCTATATAACGACGTTTTTATATATACATTTTTTAAATCCTCAAAAATTTACAATATATAAAAAAAAGCCGACGTCATTCTATTAACATTAACAAGTGGAGCCTGTGTGCCAAATATTATACAAACCGTTCGGTAAATGGCGGAGGAGATATCGGTTTCGGCAAAAACGAGGTCAAATCGTGTGCTGCCACATTTGGCGATTAACCGCCAATATACAGGTTTTACTGCCATTTTTCTCAGTCAGTGTTAGGGTAATTTACGTCAAAATTTTGATTGTTTTTACCTACCCTCGCCTACAAAATATTTTGTGTAAAAATTATACGTCATATGGACATTTTTCTGCCATGAACTTGTAGATAAATGATTGCTCTACCCGAATATGCAAAGAACAGAAAATCAACCTTTTTGATCCAAAACTCACTAGTCCAGGTTCCCCCCCCCCCCCCCCCCGTAGGGTTTCTTATAAAAAAAATACAGTTTGCCCTCAGATACGTACTTTTCAAGGTAAATACAGACTTATGGACGTGGGCTAAAACATCCATACTAAATACGTTTTTTACGTTCTGGTTGGATGTAGGAAGTGAGGAGGACCTAAAGAATTTCCTCAGATCCGAGAAAGATTATCATCAATGATTACATGAGGTCTATTAGCTTTAGCAGGTGGTGGCTACTTTAAAAATAAATCCTATCCCTTTAATAGCGGCAGTTGGAAAACTTACAATATTGTTCCCAGGCCCATCCTCCACAGGACTCTGTTCTCCGTTTGTCCCGCTGATTTGTTTCCGATGATGCAAAAGCTCCTGAACAATGTTACAGGCAATGGCCCTGTTGTACTCCTCCTCTAGCCCTTCAATGCCACCTGCGGAACATCGTGATATAATTCTTCACAATATTGTTCACGGCATCAAATACATGGCAATGCTTGCATAGTATATAAACCAGGGTTCTCTGAGTCTATCACCATCCCCACGAACACCTATGGATGTTACAAATGTCTAGGAACCCTCAGATTTTTAAAACCGCAATCCAAGCCCGAATCATACTAGAATACACAATACAGTGCTTCTTAAAAGATCAAATTCATAGTGCAATATTGTAATGATAACAACAAATGAACAAATTATGTTATAAAATGTTGAGTGTATGTGAGTGTGACTGAAAATACCGTAATGTCAATAAACAGCGTCAATCAATCCTGTCACAATGGTCTTAAAATCAGATTTTATTTCAACTAAAAGTACTCTAGTTTTGACTTTCAGAAATGTCCAACAAACCCCTGGGATGGACTCACGCACCCATTCTGGGTTCATGCCCGCCAGTTAGGAAATTAGTGTTAAAGATCTTCTTGTCAACGATCAAGGAGAGAAATATAATGTAAACAAAGGAATGAAATTTCTTATAGAATGTTAATTTCAATTAAAGATGAAAATAACAAGGCACTCTTGACAAAATTCCTGACCAGTCATCGATTTATATGACACCTGTGGCCGAGTGGTTAAGCTACCGGACTTGGGATCATGAGGTCCCCAGTTCAAATCCTAGAAAAGTCAGGTGAGGAAAACAGAGTGAAGTAACTTTCCTAAGAGCACAACCTCATGAAAACACGCCTAGGCCAACCAGGGTTTTGAACCATTGCCATTATTATTACAAACACACAACACTACGGTTTTGTCACAACGCCTTCTAATGATGAAAATAGAAATAACACTGTACCTAACACTCCCAGGTCAACAGAGTCTTGGAGTTTCTCTCTACGGACAGTCTCGTCTCCCTTGACAGACAATTTCCAAGACGAATGATTTGTCAGGGAAAAGGAACAACAAGCAGACGCGTCAATGCCATCAGTCGCCTCTTCCAGGGTATTATGACTAAAAACAAAGAAAAAATCCAAACATCAAAACTTTTATGACAGGCAAGGAATACTAACAAACAACTCTGTTCAATTGTATTGATGCCAGTGTGATGTCGGTGGCTTTGTGGTTAGGCGGTCAGACTTAGGATCAAGAGGTACTGGATTTGAACTCTCTGAATGCTAGGCCTGATGCTGCTGTCTTCCTTGAGAAAGATACTAAACACACACTTTCCCACTCAACCCAGGTGTAAATGGGTACCAGCGACAGCTGGGAAGTAAAACCTAAGGCAGATAAGAGTCTTTATCAGGAGGTGATGCGCTACGCCTTGAAGGAACCATTTTTAGATAAAATGTGTTAGGGATAGACAATAGGGCCTATGATTTCCAAGTCGCGGGTTCAGATCTTAAAACACGAAAGGAACCACCAACAAAACAAACATGTGTTGTATTGGGTATATACAATTTGAATTTAATTATCACCATGAAAACTGTTGACTTAAAGCAAAACCACAAATTTCATATTGATAAGCAATAGAGTTTTAAATAAATCATCAGCATACAAATTATTGACTTGAAAAGTATATGATTGCATAAAAGCAACAGGACTTGAAAATAAATTGATTGTGTTAATCAACAAATCAGATTCAGTTATGAAAAGGATGGCCTTATGTAAATTTTCCTCCTTGTCTGCAGGTTTTTACCTCTGGCCTGTGAGAGCTCGCTTCAGGCTTGTTTTGCCGACTCGTTCTTGACCCACCAGCATCAGTCTGGTGCGGTACACAGGCTGAGTGCCTCCAATACACGCCTGCTCGTACGCATCTACCGACTCCGGGCCTCTGGCGTAGATTTCCCTTGGAATGTTATCTGGTGAGACATATTGCATGGAAGGTAGTTATTCTCTCATAATGGAATTCTTTTTAACCTTCTCTTCTCTTCTCAATCATCATTGTATGATTCAAAGCAATTTTCTTTCTGTGATATTTATCCTTTTGCTGTTATATTTATAATATTCAGATTGTTTTTATTTAAAACATTTTTATCTCTATACTTTTATATATATACCTCTTTCTAAATAGTTTCTTTTCCTCTAACAAAAAAGAGAAAAAAAAGACCAAAAACCCCCAAGAAGGATTGAAATAAGACTAAATCTATCAGCATGAGATAATTTACTTTAGTGACAAAGAAATGAGATGGAACATAAGTACTGTATAATGGAATGAACACACTCTGTATTCCTGCAGAGGTGTACACTCAATGATTTTATCTCAGCTATCAGATTACAACATTCACCATCTTGACAAGCTTTCAAAACTGGTTCTAGCACATAAAACATACACAACATTGTCACAAAACATTCTTCATTAGGATCAAAGTGGTCTGGTCAAACAAAAGAAAACTTCTAGTGTGAGAACTGAAAAGTGACGATAAGACACACTTGTTGCAAAAAACGCCAACTTTTCTAGATGTGAGCCATAGGCCCAAATTTTACACAAACGCCCAACCTTTGTAAGTTTTTGATGTGATTCAATTTACCCACATCCACAACTAAGGTGATCTCAGGGTTTTTGGGAGAATTTTTCATTTTGCCCGGACTGCCCTGTAAACAGCTAAGGGATCTCTTACGAGCATAGGATGTTGTTATCTGCACACGGGACCTCCTTTTTATCGTTCATCTCTGATCAAACTAGGTCTCGATGCACCTACCTGGATCAGGGGGTAGATTTTACTTGAAAAAAATCAAGAAAACTTTTCAACCGTTGACGGGGCTCGAACCCACTACCTTTTGCATGAGTGACTGACACCTTGCCTCTGGACTACCGAGTCCCCCCCCCCCTTTATAAGTACTAAAGAATGACAGGAAATGTACTTGAATGCACGTTGGACAAACGCTATAATTATACTGTCCTTACTACACATAAACTCGTTTTGAGAATGAAGGTACTACCCGCTCTCAGCTGGAAAGAGAACCTTAAGTTAGGACAAAATACAAACATAACACAGACCAAATTTCATTACAAATTTTTTTTGTGATACAGGACAATTGACGACTGTGAATCTGGTAATGCTTAAAAGTCCAAAACCATCAAACGTGTAGTTAGGACGACATAATTCTGAGCCAAATGACATGTTGCTTTGTGATCATTGCTAAAATATTTGTTCTATTCTCATACCGTTTTTCCATTAGCATAGTTGTCTTCCCCACCTCCTTCTCAACTCCACACTATCCCTCATACACCACCTACACCTTCTGTTCACATCATATTTGGATCAGTTCAGGGACTCGTCTGTCCAGAAGCAAGGTGTCAGCCTCTCAACCGAAAGTTAGTGGGTTTGAGCCCCGACAGTTGAAAAATGTTCTTGAGATTTTTCGAGTAAAGCCCTGCCCCTTTGGTCCAGGTAGGTAGATTAATACCTAAGCCTGTCGGAGACTGACAATGAAAAGGAGGTCCTATGTGCAGATAACAACACTCTGTGAACGTAAAAGATCCTGTCGCTGTTTACAGGGCAGTCTGGGCGAAACCCCTGAGATCACTTGGAGTTGTGGGTGTGGATAAAATCAAATCAAATTAGAATTTGACTTCTTCTCTGTCAGCTTCCAAGTGTTTGGCAGTTTTATGCTACGGTCAACTCCTAGATCATGTGATATTCCGTACAGATAATTACGGCATGTTTTACTAGTCTCAACGTTAATGTTTACTTTTATTTCACGTCTAATAATAGCACTGTCTTCTTCCACACTTATGCGCTCAGTGCTTCTAATACAGAAAATATACATTGCAACATATGTATTTAAGAGAGATTATATTATTTTAGATAAGAGAAAGACAAACTTCCTACCAGGAGTTACAAATTTTGCACTTGTTGTATTTCCATAAATGTCAAGAGCAGCCAGACATTCTTGCTGGTGGGCAGACCCTGGAGCAAGACTCCTTTGTGTTCTCCGTTGATAAACAGCTGAAGATGACCATATTTGGTCATATAGAACAGGAGGTGACATCCGTGCGAGATCAGATTCTCGTTGATAACCCTCACCCAAAATCCATCTTTGCCGACGAGGCCCGGAAAGGCGAATTTGGGCAGCTCCTCCCTCAGCAATTTTCCGGGACTGTGGGTGGTAGCACCAACGCGAATAGCACCACTCCATGCTGTGGTGCAACCAAGTTCCAAACACACCTTCTCACCGACTTTCACCGATGTGTCTGTGAATACAATTCCGTTATCGAACACCGCATCATTTCTCGCTGGGCAATCGTCTGGCCATCCAGAAGCTGAATGGCTGAGCCATGTGTAAGGTGGAAACGCATTGATTTTTCGGAGGTGAGGACTCCGATACGAGCCTCATTTCACACTATGCCAATTATTTCATCCTTAAGACCTGCAAAACGAAAAAAAAAAAAGAAATCATATTTTGATTCATGATTGAATATCTTTCTTTCATCTTTCATGCAATGATAGAACACTGAAATTGTACGTAGATCAAAAATCAAGTCTAGTCCCTGATACTTAGAAATTAAGATATTATTGTCTCACTTATTATAAAATTTGATCATGCAAAACATACAGTGTCTTGTCTTTCCACGTGAGAAAGAGTTGAGATCCAGTTCCTGTGTTCCAAGCGTAAATAGCTCATGATAGGTTTATTGTATTGACATTAACCCGTCCACCATTGCGGTGATCTCATGATGAATTAAGAGGAAACAGCAAGATAAAAGAAGTAAAAAGAAAAAAATAGGACCTACCAACAGCACCTGTGCTAATGGTAGGAGTTTGTAAACTTGGAACAATCACATCAAATTTCAAATGAAGGGGAGTACACTTTGCTTTAACATGGTAAACATTACATAATTTTGAGAATTTCCACAATTAACTGCACTATGAATATGTGTGATGGAAATGTCTATGTAGACAACTAATATAATGAAGGATAAACCTAGAACTTTAACATTCTTTAAAAAAGATACAAATTTAGAATAGAATTAAAAGTAAAGGAATTCACATGTGCTACTCAAGAAAACAATTCAGAACTTTGAACTTATTTTTTTCTCTTTATAAAAGACACTGGATAATTTTTTTGTTTTACCCCCGTCAATGTACATTTGGTTTCATGAAGAATGTCAAATATGTTAACTCTCTATGATTATACATTATTTCACTATCGCAAGTGGCGTCGGTGGCCGAGTGGTTAGGCGGCCGGAGTGGGGACTATGGTTCAAATCATGGCAAATTTAGGCCAGACGTTGTGTTTCTTGGGAAAGACATTTAATACGAATTTCCCCACTGGACCCAGGTGCAAAATGGATACAAGCACCAGCTTTGGCCTTGAAGGTACTTTTTCACTATCGCATAGATCAGTCTATGGTCCTACACAGGATAAAGTTTTTTTTATAGCAATGCCTCAGAGTGACTTAACAATGAGGCTCAAATTTATAAGTATTATAAATTAACATGTAGTATTAAAATGCACAAACTTAAAACAGCATGTCTCCTTGTTTCTGATGAATTACACATTTAATGGGCTATATGTGTAGCCCACTCTCACAATTCATTGAAGAAAGTTGCTTGCTCCATTTAGGACACATGTTAAGGAGAGAAGAGTATATTCCCGCCAATAAAGCGATGAGAGCTTACTTCATTAAATCTGGAAGCAAATTTAAAGGAAGACCATTGACTAATCTCCTGATGGTGATTAATAAAGATCTCTACCGCATGGTGGAGGAAAAGAAACTTAAGCGTGGGAAGACCTGAATCAACTATGGTCAATCGCCAGAGACTGAAAACAATGGAGGATCCTATCAATGCAAATCACAGAGAGAGATGAGGTGGCCTTATCTGAAGACCAGGCTGTGACACAGCCATAAGTCCAGTAATTCATAGGCTATATCGTTAAACAATAAATCTCTTAAAGTCTGTGCAATTTAAACCAGCCAGAAACACTCTCTCAAAATGAAGATAATGCAAAGAAGCCACAGTGGAGTGCAATCAAAAGGGATAAATGACAACAAGTGACAACTCCACCAATAAAGAGAGAACAAGCACGCATTACATACTGGTGGAGTTGTTATTTATTGTCGTTATATCACTTTATCAAAATGATATGAATCAAAATATGACATTACCTCATATGTAATAAGTCCAAGAATGCACAAAAGAGTAAAATAACGGTGATTTGACATTTTACTTTGCAGTTACTTTAGAAAAATCTGGAAAAAAAAAAGAGGAAAAATTAGGGCTTGTAATTAATTATAAGAATATTGACGAACGCCGAAGGTTATTTTCATGTAATCAAAGCATATAGAATCTATGCTTTATGAGTTATGGCTGTTACAAAAATAGAGAGGATTTCCATAGTCGGATATACCAGGAGCAAAAGTCAATAATAAAGGCCTACTCTCTTTTCATAACTTTTTTTTTCCCACTGTTGTATCTATGGTCAAGCGGTGCTCATCCGAGTAATTTATTCTCCTGTTTTAGCACCGCAACAGTTTATTTTCCACTGATGTGCTTATGTTCAACGATGCCAATCCGGGAGTAATAATAGGGCGATAACTGACTTGGGAACACACATTGTGACATAGGTCTACTCATAGAGCGGCGAGGAGAGAGTATTGAGTGAGTTAAACTAGGGTTTGAAATTGTGTTGTTGGCGGTGCTAAAGTGCAAATATCCCGGTTTTCGACCAATCCAGATTGAGATTTCATTTGCACCTAGAATAGGCTAGAATCTAAATTTTGCTCTAAATAATCTACTTACATGTCTTCTTAGGTTAATATTGGTATAAAAGTCTAGAGTCATGCGATCCTATGTATGTATGACATAGATCTAGAATCTAGATCTAGAAAGAACTAGCTCTAGATCGATCTAGAATCTATATCTAGATAGATCTAGCTCTAGATCTCTACGATGAAATGATGTCTTCGATTAGATCTAGATCTATATTAACTGATTTACTCCTTTGATGACCGTGTGTTCTCAATGAAAATCAATGGAAATAAAAAATATATGGTTCTACAGTTATCCACTCTAATTCAAAATAATAAAAAATTCAGACCTACATGTATGAAAACCATATTTTCCTCAATTTACCTCGATCTTTGTGTTGAAGAAGTTGATTTTTCGAGCATAGAGTCAAAGAGTTATCAATCGACAATCGTGGCAGACATGACAGTTTCTAAGGTACACAGAAAGTAGAGAAGTGTTGTAAAGGAGCGGCGGAAGTCGCTTAGAACTTTAAAGAAAAATGACATTTTGCTTTAAGTGGATAGTCTCCCTTGGTACTAAACGTAAATTTGATCGCAGATGATTTCATCCGAGGCGTGCTTACTAGCTCGCGTCGATTTCATCCCTAGTTTGATAAATAATTTTTCTTTTCTACACATTTTCTCATTGGTGTGTGTGTGTGTATGTGTGTGTGTGTATGTGTGTGTGTGTGTGTGAGGGGGAGGGGGATTTGCTTCCGCTTTTGTTTATCGTATTAAAAAACAACCCTGTTCCAGTAATAATTATGTGTTCCTGTAACTAGTGTTTGGACACAGACATCTTGTATCATTGTTTTATTTAAAAGTTATCTTCACTCTGGATTTTTTTGTTTGTTTGTATTTGTGTCTACTAGTTAATTTATTTAATGTAAAAATAGCCTTTTGATGACTATACATGGGTATCGGTGTATAAAATAGCCTTTTGATGGCTATACATGGGTATAGGTGTATAAAATAGCCTTTTGGTGGCTATACATGGGTACCAGTATATAAAATAGCCTTTTGATGGCTATACATGTATATAAAATAGCCTTTTGGTATACGGTGTATAAATTAGCATTTTGATGGCTATACATGGGTATCGGTGTATAAAATAGCCTTTTGATGGCTATACATGGGTACCGTTATATAAAATAACCTTTTGATGGCTATACATGGGAACTGGTATATAAAATAACATTTTGATGGCTATACATGGGTACCGATATATAAAATAGCCTTTGGATGACTATGCATGGCTATCTGTATATAAAATAATCTTTTGATGGCTATACATGGGTACTGGTATATAAAGTAGCCTTTTGATGGCTATACGTGGGTACTAGTAGATAAAATAGCTTTCTGATAGCTATACATGGGTACCGGTATATAAAATAACCTTTTGATGGCTATACTTGGGTACCGGTATATAAAATAGCATTCTGATGGCTATACATGGGTACTGGTATATAAAATAACCTTTTGATGACTATACATGGGTACTGGTATATAAAATAACCTTTTATGACTATACTTCGGTACCGGTATATAAAATAGCATTCTGATGGCTATACATGGGTACTGGTATATAAAATAACCTTTTGATGACTATACATGGGTACCGGTATATAAAATAACCTTTTGATGGCTATACTTGGGTACCGTTATATAAAATAGCATTCTGATGACTATACATGGGTACTGGTATATACAATAACCTTTTGATGACTATACATGGGTACTAGTATATAAAATAACCTTTTAATGGCTATACAGGGTACTGGTATATAAAAAAGCATTTGGATGACTATACATGGGTACTGGTATATAAAATAGCCTTTTGATGACTATACATGGGTACTGGTATATAAAATAGCCCTTTGATAACTATACATGAGTACTGGTATCTAAAATAGCCTTTTGTACTGGTATATAAAATACATTTGGATGGTATACATGGCATGGCATATGAAATAACCTTTTGATGGCTATACAGGGGTACTGGTATATAAAATAGCCTTTGGGTGACTATACAGGGGTACTGGTATATAAAATAACCTTTTGATGACTATACATGGGTACTGGTATATAAAACAACCTTTTGATGGCTATACAGGGGTACTGGTATATGAAATAACCTTTTGATGACTATACATGGGTACTGGTATATAAAATAGCCTTTGGGTGACTATACATGGGTACTGGTATATAAAATAACCTTTTTGATGACTATACATGGGTACTGGTATATAAAAAAGCATTTGGATGACTATGCTTGGGTACTGGTACATAAAATAACCTTTGGATGACTATACATGGGTACTGGTATATAAAATAACCTTTTGATGACCATACATGGGTACTGGTATATAAAATAACCTTTTATGACTATACTTCGGTACCGGTATATAAAATAGCATTCTGATGGCTATACATGGGTACTGGTATATAAAATAACCTTTTGATGACTATACATGGGTACTGGTATATAAAATAACCTTTTGATGGCTATACTTGGGTATATAAAAATAGCATTCTGATGACTATATACTGGTATATAAAATAACATTCTGATGGCTAAAAAAATAACCTTTTGATGGCTATGACTGATAACCTTTGATGGCTATACATGGGTACTGGTATATAAAATAGCTATACATGGGTACTTTGATGACTATACATGGGTACTGGTATATAAAATAACCTTTTGATGGCTATACATGGGTACTGGTATATAAAAAAGCATTTGGATGACTATACATGGGTACTGGTATATAAAATAGCCTTTTGATGACTATACATGGGTACTGGTATATAAAATAACCCTTTGATGGCTATACATGGGTACTGGTATATAAAATAGCCTTTTGATGGCTATACAGGGGTACTGGTATATAAAATAACCTTTTGATGACTATACATGGGTACTGGTATATAAAATAGCCTTTTGATGACTATACATGGGTACTGGTATATGAAATAACCTTTTGATGACTATACATGGGTACTGGTATATAAAATAGCCTTTGGGTGACTATACATGGGGTACTGGTATATAAATAACCTTTTGATGACTATACATGGGTACTGGTATATAAAATAACCTTTGGATGACTATACATGGGTACTGGTATATAAAATAACCTTTGATGATAACATGGGTACTGGTATATAAAATGGATGACTATACATGGGTACTGGTATATAAAATAACCTTTTGATGACTATACATGAGTACTGGTATATAAAATAACCTTTTGATGGCTATACATGGGTACTGGTATATAAAATAACCTTTTGATGGCTATACATGGGTACTGGTATATAAAATAGCCTTTGATGACTATAAAATACTGGTATATAAAATAGCCTTTTGATGACTATACATGGGTACTGGTATAAAAAATAGCCTTTTGATGACTATACATGGGTACTGGTATATAAAATAGCCTTTGATGACTATACATGGGTACTGGTATATAAAATAACCTTTTGATTGGGTTATACATGGGTACATGGTATATAAAATAACCCTTTTATGGCTATACATGGGTACCGATATATAAAATAACTTTCTGATGACTATTCATGGGTACTGGTATATAAAATAACTTTCTGATGACTATTCATGGGTACTGGTATATAAAATAACTTTCTGATGGCTATACATGGGTACTGGTATATAAAATAACCTTTTGGTTGCTATACATGGGTACTGGTATATAAAATGGCATTTTGATGGCTATACATGGGTACTGGTATATAAAATAACCTTTTGGTTGCTATACATGGGTACTGGTATATAAAATGGCATTTTGATGGCTATACATGGGTACTGGTATATAAAATAACCTTTTGGTTGCTATACATGGGTACTGGTATAAAATAACCTTTTGGTTGCTATACATGGGTACTGGTATATAAAATGGCATTTTGATGGCTATACATGGGTACTGGTATATAAAATAGCATTTTGATGGCTATACATGGGTACCGGTATATAAAATAACCTTTTAATGGCTATACATGACACATAGGGATATATAAAATAGCAATGCTTACTTTGAAAAGCGATGGAAATTTGAGTCATTAGAAAATTGTAAGAAAAAGTTTTGATATGTTTTTTTATAAATTTGATTTGATTTTATCCGCATCCACTACTAAGTTGATCTTTGGGTTTTCGGTAGGGTTTTTAATTTTTGCCTAGGCTGCTGCAAACAGCCAAATGATCTTTAACGTGCACAGAATGTTCTGATCTGCACACGGGACCTCCTTTGTCTCCGATGGAACTAAGCGTCGATCCTTCTATCGGGGCAAGGGGTTGGTTTTACTCGGAAAAAAAAATCAAGAAAATCTTTCAACTTGTCAGGCACAAACCCAAGACCTTGTTGGCTGAGAGGCCGGTACTTTATCTCTGAATGCACCGAATCCCCTTTTTGATAGGGGGTCTTCACTGACATATCACCCTTTTGCGTCGACCTTTTTACTTTAATGCCAAGACATTTTTATGTCCTGTCTGATAACTTCAAACTCACACGCACACACACAGACATACGTGCATAAAGACACATAGACAGACATACACCAACAGACACATGAATAAACACATGCAGACTCACTCACACACACACACACTCATAGACACACGAACACACACAACCAATCACACATACACAAAGGCACACAGGCACACACAGATACATACAAAACCATACACAGACTCATATACACAGACGAACACACAGACACGCACACACAGACACGCACACACATAAATACACGTACAGATTATCTGACATGTAGCACGTAGTCATCACACTCCCTATGTGTCACGCCTGAGAAAGATAATAACAGAATGACCCTTCAGTCCACTCTGTTGAAAACCAAATAGATCAGTTCAGTGTGTTGCTGTTTTTAGAAATATACATATTTTCTATAACGTTTGATATGGACATGACGTATACAAACCGCCTAGAAAAGGGGCGCCTTAGAGTCATTTAAATAACCGCCTAGAAAAGGCGCCTTAGAGTCATTTAAATAACCGCCTAGAAAAGGGCGCCTTAGAGTCATTTAAATAACCGCCTAGAAAAGGGGTGCCTTAGAGTCATTTAAATATCCGTCTAGAAAAGGGCGCCTTAGAGTCATTTAAATAACCGCCTAGAAAAGGGGTGCCTTAGTCATTTAAATAACCGCCTAGAAAAGGGGTGCCTTAGAGTCATTTAAATATCCGTCTAGAAAAGGGGCGCCTTAGAGTCATTTAAATAACCGCCTAGAAAAGGGGCGCCTTAGAGTCATTTAAATAAGAACGGCGCATGCATCACATGAACACGCATAAGGTTACATGAAGAGTGATTTTAATTTTTTTAAAAATCGGATTTGATTTTATCCACATCCATGACAGGTGTGATCTCAATTTTGTAGTTGTAGGATTTTTGGTTTTGCCCGGACTGCCATGTAAGCAGCCAATGGATCTTTAACGTGCACAGAGTGTTGCTATCTGCACACGGGACCTCTTTTTTATCGTCCGTCTCCGATTGGACTAGGTGTCGACCCACCTACCTAGACCAGGTGGGGGGGGGGGGAGGGGGTAGATTTTGCTCGAAAAAAACTCGAGAAAATTGTACAACCGTTGGCGGGTTTCTAACCCACTACCTTTTGGTTGAGAGGCCGACACCTTGCCTCTAGACTACGGAGTCCTCGTATCTGCCTGAAAAGCCAAACAAAACTAAGAGAGCTGGAAATGTATCAGAAAATAGAGCTGGAATTGTATCAGAAAGTAGAGCTGGAATTGTATCAGAAATTAGAGCTGGAATTGTATCAGAAAGTAGAGCTGGAATGGTATCAGACAGTAGAGCTGGTATTGTATCAGAAAGTAGAGCTGGAATTGTATCAGAAAGTAGAGATGGAAATGTATCAGAAGGTAGAGCTGGAATTGTATCAGAAAGTAGAGCTGAAATGTATCAGAAGGTAGAGCTGGAATTGTATCAGAAGGTAGGAATTGTATCAGAAGGTAGAGCTGGAAATGTATCAGAAAGTAAGCTGGAATTGTATCAGAAAGTAGAGCTGGAAATGTATCAGAAAGTAGAGCTGGAATTGTATCAGACAGTAGAGCTGGAATTGTATCAGAAATTAGAGCTGGAATTGTATCAGACAATAGACCTGGTATTGTATCAGAAAGTAGACACTGAATTGTATTAGAAAGTAGAGCTGGAATTATCAGAAAAAAGAAGGTATTGTATCAGAAGGTAGAGCTGGAGATTGTATCAGAAAGTAGAGCTGGAATTGTATCAGAAAGTAGAGCTGGAATTGTAGTAGGTAGAGCTGGAATTGTATTAGAAAGTAGAGCTGGAATGGTAGCTGGAATTGTATCAGAAAGTAGAGCTGGAATTGTATCAGAACGTAGAGCTGGAGTTGTATCAGAAAATAGAGCTAGAATTGTATAAAAAAAGTAGAGCTGGAATAATATCAGAATGTAGAGCTGGAATTGTATCAGAAAGTAGAGCTGGAGTTGTATCAGAAAGTAGAGCTAGAATTGTATACAAAAGTAGAGCTGGAATAGTATCAGAAAGTAGAGCTGGAATTGTATCAGAAAGTAGAGCTGGAGTTGTATCAGAAAGTAGAGCTGAAATTGTATAAAAAAAGTAGTATCAGAAAGTAGAGCTGGAATTGTATCAAAAAGAAGAGCTGGAATTGTATTAGAAAGTAGAGCTGGAATTGTATTAGAAAGTAGAGCTCAAATTGTAGCTGGAATTGTATCAGAAAGTAGAGCTGGAATTGTATCAGAAAGTAGAGCTGGAGTTGTATCAGAAAGTAGAGCTAGAATTGTATAAAAAAGTAGAGCTGGAATAGTATCAGAATGTAGAGCTAGAATTGTATCAGAAAGTAGAGCTGGAATAGTATCAGAAAGTAGAGCTGGAATTGTATCAGAAAGTAAAGCTGGAATAGTATCAGAAAGTAGAGCTAGAATTGTATCAGAAAGTAGAGCTGGAATAGAAAGTATCAGAAAGTAGAGCTGGAATTGTATCAGAAAGTAAAGCTGGAATTGTATCAGAAAGTAGAGCTGGAATTGTATCAGAAAGTAGAGCTGGAATTGTATCAGAAAGTAGAGCTGGAATTGTATCAGACAGTAGAGCTGGTATTGTATCAGAAAGTAGAGCTGGAATTGTATCAGAAAGTAGATCTGGAATTGTATCAGAAATTAGAGCTGAAATTGTATCAGAAAATAGAGCTGGAATTGTATCAGAAAGTAGAGCTGGAATTGTATCAGAAAGTAGAGCTGAAATTGTATCAGAAAGTAGAGCTGGAATTGTATCAAAAAGATGTAGGATTCTTTTGACAAGAAAAGTGCAATAGATGGTTTCAAAAGAATATAAAAACAACAAATAAAGATGGGTGTATAATCCATATCCTCGCTGTACAAGTACAGGCTGATCGCCTGTACATCATGTATCCCCCGCTGTACAACTGTAGGCTGATCGACTGTAATCATGTATCCCCGCTGTACAACTGTAGGCTGATCGACTGTACATCATGTATCCCCGCCGCTGTACAACTGTAGGCTGATCGACTGTACATCATGTATCCCACGCTGTACAAGTACAGGCTGATTACTGTACATCATGTATCCCCGCTGTACAAGTACAGGCTGATCGACTGTACATCATGTATCCCCGCTGTACAAGTACAGGCTGATCGACTGTACATCATGTATCCCCGCTGTACAAGTACAGGCTGATCGACTGTACATCATGTATCCCCGCTGTACAAGTACAGGCTGATCGACTGTACATCATGTATCCCCGCTGTACAAGTACAGGCTGATCGACTGTACATCATGTATCCCCCGCTGTACAAGCTGTACTGTACATCATGTATCCCCGCTGTACAAGGCTGATCGCCTGTACATCATGTATCCCCGCCGCTGTACAACTGTAGGCTGATCGCCTGTACATCATGTATCCCCGCCGCTGTACAACTGTAGGCTGATCGACTGTACATCATGTATCCCCGCCGCTGTACAACTGTAGGCTGATTGACTGTACATCATGTATCCCCGCTGCTGTACAACTGTTAGGCTGATCGACTGTACATCATGTATCCCCGCTGCTGTACAACTGTTGGCTGATCGACTGTACATCATGTATCCCGCCGCTGTACAACTGTAGGCTGATCGACTGTACATCATGTATCCCCGCCGCTGTACAACTGTAGGCTGATCGACTGTACATCATGTATCCCCGCCGCTGTACAACTGTAGGCTGATTGACTGTACATCATGTATCCCCGCTGTACAAGTACAGGCTGATTGACTGTACATCATGTATCCCCACTGTACAAGTACAGGCTGATTGACTGTACATCATGTATCCCCGCTGTACAAGTGCAGGCTGATTGACTGTACATCATGTATCCCCCACTGTACAAGTACAGGCTGATTGACTGTACATCATGTATCCCCACTGTACAAGTACAGGCTGATTGACTGTACATCATGTATCCCCGCTGTACAAGTGCAGGCTGATTGACTGTACATCATGTATCCCCGCTGTACAAGTGCAGGCTGATTGACTGTACATCATGTATCCCCGCTGTACAAGTGCAGGCTGATTGACTGTACATCATGTATCCCCACTGGGCAAGTACAGGCTGATCGACTGTACATCATGTATCCCCGCTGGGACAAGTGCAGGCTGATCGACTGTACATCATGTATCCCCGCTGTACAAATGCAGGCTGATCGACTGTACATCATGTATCCCCGCTGGGCAAGTACAGGCTGATCGACTGTACATCATGTATCCCCGCTGGGCAAGTTCAGGCTGATCGACTGTACATCATGTATCCCCACCCTGGGCAAGTTCAGGCTGATCGACTGTACATCATGTATCCCCGCTGTACAAGTACAGGCTGATCGACTGTACATCATGTATCCCCGCTGTACAAGTACAGGCTGATCGACTGTACATCATGTATCCCCGCTGTACAAGTACAGGCTGATCGACTGTACATCATGTATCCCCCGCTGTACAAATGCAGGCTGATCGACTGTACATCATGTATCCCCGCTGTACAACTGTGGGCTGATCGACTGTACATCATGTATCCCCACTGTACAAATGCAGGCTGATCGACTGTACATCATGTATCCCCGCTGTACAAATGCAGGCTGATCGACTGTACATCATGTATCCCCGCTGTACAAATGCAGGCTGATCGACTGTACATCATGTATCCCCGCTGTACAAATGCAGGCTGATCGACTGTACATCATGTATCCCCGCTGGGCAAAGCAAGCTGATCGACTGTATATCATGTATCCCCGAGCAGGCCATTTCATTCAAGTCCATCTCAATTCCATGGGGAGCATACAATACAACATACCTGTTAGGTACATAATACTAATACCCTGACAAGATCTTTCTCTATCTATGATTGCTGGGTACTCATTCACATCTAAGTCAAGTGAGGAAAGCAGGGTGAAGTATCTTTCCCAAGAGTACATCGTTGTAGTGAAAAAATACATGAGCCAGCCATGAACTTTTTGAACCAGTGTCGCCGTGATTACAAACTCACAACACTACGGTTTGAACCAGTGTCGCCGTGATTACAAACTCACAACACTACGGTTTGGACCAGTGTCGTCGTGATTACAAACTCACAACACTACTTGATTTGATTGAAATTCACCCACATCCACGACTAGGGTGACCTCGGGGGTTTTCGTAAGACTTTTAATTTTGCCCGGGTGTTCTGTAGACAAACAGCCAAGGGATCTTTAACGTGCACAGAGTGTTGTGATATGCACACGGACCTTCTGTTTATCGTCTCCAATGGGAGTAGGTGTCCATCCACCTATCTGGACCAGGGATTGGGGGGGGGTACATTTTGCTTGAAAAAAATCGAGAACGTTGGCAGGGCTTGAACCCACTTTCTTTTTGGTGGAGAGACCGACACCTTGCGTCTGGACTAATAAGTCCCCCTCCCCCTCCCCACTTCAAACACATGGTGTCTTTGAAAGCTTTAAATTTGAAAAACTGTTTATCTCATCAGATCAGTAGTGAAGTGGTTCTCTACTCTTTTTAATAATAATAATATGCACCCCTTCACCAATGTCACAATGTCCTTACCCCCTTTCCAAAATTGTCTGCCTCATAAGTGCCTTCAAAACAATAATCGAGTCCGCCAATCTGTGGGTGGAAACCCCTCCCCACCCACCTCCCCCTCATGAAACCCGGATATTCCCCCGCCCCTCCATCTCAAGGGGTGGGGATGTGTGGGGTATTCCCGCCTAGTTGAGAAGCAGGGCATTGATTATCTCTAACGCAACACAAGATCATCTGAGTAATTCTGTCAAATGGCGCCCCGTTTTCACACATCAATTGCACTCATTTTGCCCTCATAATGTCATAGGTCTACTTAATTTGATTTGATTTGATTTTACCC
>JAXRKP010000618.1:0-2500 GCA_037039925.1 Doris montereyensis | reverse complement strand
GATAGACAAGCACACAATATAAACCGATAAATAGAAAGATAAACAGATAGTTACGATAAATAGACAGATAGTTACATAGAAAGATAGTTACATAGACAGATAGTTACATAGACATATAAATACATAGACAGACAGATAAGTAAATACATGTAAAATAGAAATATAGTTACATAGACAGACAGATAAGTAAATATATGTAAAATAGAAATATAGTTACATAGACAGACAGATAAGTAAATATATGTAAAATAGAAAGATAGTTACATAGACAGACAGATAAGTAAATATATGTAAAATAGAAAGATAGTTACAGACAAGTAAGTAGACAGACAGGTAAGTAAATATATGTAAAATAGAAAGATAGTTACATAGACAGACAGTAAGTAAATATATGTAAAATAGAAAGATAGTTACATAGACAGACAGGTAAGTAAATATATGTAAAATAGAAAGATAGTTACATAGACAGATAGATAAGTAAATATATGTAAAATAGAAAGCTAGATGGACCGATACATAGATGTATGCATGGAAAGATAAGCAAAGATAAAATATGGAGAGATGTATAATATGAATCGGACGATGGATGTATACCTTAAAAATATATGAACATAGATATGGAAAAAAAAATGCATGTAGTCAATTAGCTAGATAGACCAGGAAGGTATATATGTGTGTATGTGAGTGATATATATATATATATATATATATATATATATATATATATATATATATATATATATATATATATATATATATATCTCTGTGTGTATGTGAGTGTATGTGATATATATATATATATATATATATATATATATATATATATATATATATATATATATATATATATATATATATATATAAATATATATATACAACAACATCGACACCATCTCCTTTTCTTTTGGAGTACCCCAGGGTTCCATTCTCGGTCCTGTTCTCTTCACTCTATACACCGCACCCTGGCAGACATCATAGATCGTCATGCTTTAAAGTACCATCTATACGCAAATGATACTCAACTTTACATTGAGGCAACACCATCCGACCGAACATCATCAATCGACATGATCCAGAAGTGCACCCAAGAGATACAGGAATGGATGACCATAAATAAATTAAAGTTGAACAGTGACAAGACTGATGTGATACTGTTTGGGACTAAATCATATGTTAAAAAATGGACATAAACTGTCTCGACATCTGCCGATCCAATGTGGACATTTCAGATGCAGTTAAGAATCTTGGATGTATATTTGATGCTCATTTAACTATGTCTACTCACATTAGTAAAGTATGCCAAACCTCATTATTTCATTTAAGAAATATAAGAAACATTAGAACTTTCATTGATTACGATACTACAAAATTACTTATTAATGCCTTTGTCACCAGTCGACTTGACTACTGTAATTCTTTACTTTTTGGCTTACCTAAAAATTCTATTCAAAAACTTCAGAAAGTTCAGAACTTCACTGCTAAAGTAATTGCTCTTAAGAATAAGAATGACCATGTTACTCCCATTCTGAAAGACCTCCACTGGCTGCCTATAATTGAGAGAATTAAATTCAAAATCCTTTGTTTAACATACAAATGCTTACATGAACAGGCCCCTAACTATCTCAGCGAACTTATCTCGCATATGTGCCTTCACGAACCCTTAGATCTAGTTATGACAATAACCTTTCTATGCCTCGTGCGTTTACGCGTACGGGTGATAGAGCCTTCTCAGTCTGTTCTCCTCATTTATGGAATGACATCAGTGATTTGTGTAAATTGTCTTCGTCTTACCAATCTTTCAAAAAGAACCTTAAAACCCATCTTTTTTAGGTCGACTTTTTCTTAATGTATGCATGGTAATTTTTTTGGATTTTATTCCAATCATAATAATATGTTTTAAAATGTATGAAATTGTATTGTACGGCGCATAGAGCTTTTAATGCCAAGATAATGCGCCTTATAAATTCATATTATATATATATATCTCTCTGTCTCTCTCTGTGTCTGTCTCGGCTCTCTCTCTGTCTCTATCTCTGTCTGTCTGTCTGTCTGTCTGTCTGTCTGTCTCTGTCTCTATCTCTCTCTCTCTCTCTCTCTCTCTCTCTCTCTCTCTCTCTCTCTCTCTCTCTCTCTCCCTCCCTCTCTCTCTCTCTCTCTCTCTCTCTCTCTCTCTCTCTCTCTCTCTCTCTCTCTCTCTCTCTCTCTCTCTCTCTCTCTGTCGTCCTCCTTATCTCCCTCTCTCTCTATCTATCTCCTCTCCGTCTTTCTCACTATCTTTCTCTCTTGCTCCCCTCTCCCTCCCTCCCTCTCTCTCTCTCTCTCTCTCTCTCTCTCTCTCTCTCTCTCTCTCTCTCTCTCTCTCTCTCTCTCTCTCTCTCTCTCTCTCTCTCTCTCTCTCTCTCTCTCTCTCTGTCTTTCTCTCTCTGTCTTTCTCTCTTTCTCTGCCCCCCTCTCTATTTCTCTCTCTTCTCTCTTCATCTCTCTCTCTCTCTCTCTCTCT
>JAXRKP010000617.1:189820-256941 GCA_037039925.1 Doris montereyensis | reverse complement strand
TCAGATGACTCCTAAATAATCTAAAACGAACATATTATATTCATTGCGAGAAGTCAAAAGTATAAAATTAAGAATTCTGTGTTAAAAGAAAAGGAAGTCAGTCCAAGTTCCACCAAATTCGGATAAGAAAAAACAATTGTAGAATTATAATTTAGGCATAATTCTTCAACAAGTGTAAAGTTCTAATATTTGAGTTATTTATGGGTCAGTTATGGAGTTTTTGGTATCATTGTTCTTATCTTTGTAATTTGAAGCCAATAAGTCCATACCAACTCCTGAAAACCAAATAGCAAACATTTAAGCTTTTTAGTCCCACTTTCCTAGCTCACTAATGTATTCCAGCGGCCGTCCAATTAGATGTAACCATCTTCAATGATCGAAGTGAAAGGCAAGGACAGTTTCCTGAGTAGTCAACTTTTCTGGGGTTGTAGATCATAAACCATTCAGAGACAAGAAGTGAAAGTCCCTGTCACTTGTAGTTTTGAAGGCGATTCACCTAGTACAGGAGAGCCTATGACGTAATCTATTTTAGTGTGTCTAAAACCCCTATTGAGTTTGTGACATAATCATTTTGGTGTGCCCTAGTATCAATTCGTTTATACAGTAGCCAAATTGCATGCCGCCAAAATGCATGATTCATCATAATACACGTTTTTTTCATGTAACCGAATTTGCAACAACGGCTGGCTTGTCTTCGCCGAAATGCAACAATATTTTTGTAAGTCAGTCTTCAATATGTAGTGCTTGAGGAGTCAATTCCTGTGAAAAATAAACATAATAACTTCTTCTTTTCAAGTGACACAATCTGTCACGCAGGTCTGTGTGTGTGTGTGTGTGTATCTGTGTGTGTGACATCTAGATTTTAACAACTAAGTCTTGGCTGTCTCAGCTCTGGTCACCCTTACTCTTCCATTTCCTCCCTCACTCCATATGTCTCCCAAGTAGTCAGTCTGATCGTCTTTCTTCCTTTCATCGCAATGAGAACATTTGAGAAAGGTCTTGTGTCTCTTTTACCCATGGCAATCATACTCTGTATGATGACATGCGTGTCAACCAATTACAAAAACCCATTGTTGCCGAATATCTTCAACGCCCCCATCGATTGTTGTAGTCTTCAGTGAGAGAAGAATGTAATAGATCTATGAGAAGGCCTATTGGGTTTCCGTTGAGCGTTTTCGTCTTCCCATTGTGTTCAGGATAACCAGCAGGCTTTCAACAATGCGACAGAGGCACGTGATTCCATTTATCGAGGTGACGTGACTGTAGTCGAGGACAACGATTTCGACGACGGTGCAACAGGTGTAGAGGACTTCGCTGGTCTGGGAACATGGGGTCAACAGGAATCTCACCGAGATCTAACGTTTGGAGACAATCTGGTACCGGAGGAACACATGTATTTGTCTGATCTAATCGGCGAATATGGAAGTACAGTAGTGACCGCCTTAATGCCCGCCACCTTAATGCCCGTTTGACCTAAATGCCTGTATCTCAATAAAAACCTAATTTTTTCTATATAAATTGCCCCTCTAAATGCCCATTTCAAAGCCAAGATTTTCGCCTAAATGCCCGGTCTCAACGGCAACTGCGGATATCATTTTCTCCAAATTATCATAAAATACGTCTGTAATTGAATAAAAAATATTTGCTTTTATCATACATAATGTAATCTCCTCGCTAATAGGCCTTTTATGCCCATCAACAATATGCCATGCATTGAAACCTTCATTGTAATGTAATAAAAGTATTAAAAGATGACCAGTCTTTTCTTCATAACTCCACCCACTGTACCTCACAGTCTTTGTTCCATTGGATCATTGGTTTGTCACTGGGCAATTAGAATTGAAGTCTTTCAGAATCTGCCCATGGCTCTTTCTTAATGTTGTAAGTTGCATGCGATCACCCGTCGTTTTTAATAGACCGGGCACGCATCTCAATCGAGGAACAAGGTGTGAACCGGTTTCGCCTAAATGCCCGTTTTCTCTGCTTCCCAAGCACCGGACATTTAGGTTAGGTGGTCACCACTGTATATATTCAGATGTATCTGGCTGTTGTCAAGTCACTGAGCACCACATCGATTTAACATCAGACACATCGATTTAACATAAGAGGTGCCAATTCGCCAACGCCCCTCTCCTGTTCCTCATGCAATGCGAGATGCGTTGAAGTCTGAACTACAAACCACGGCCTGAGCCAAGCGACTGGTCAGTGCTGCTTCTTACTAGATCTAGATCTAGATCTAGTTAGAAGGCTGTGCCGAGTTTCGATTGAGGACGCATAAAACAAAGCTCTGTCGTGGTAACTTGTAAAGTCAAAATTTAATGACACTAGTAGTTTCTATTGCAAAATTAAATGAGCTTTCTTTTGGTGAGCTCGTTTTCTCTGAATTTCTTACGTAAGTGGCTCTATGGAGCATATAAAACTTTAATAGCCTCGGATGAGCCCTTAACTTTGACATCGGCAGGACTACGGGGTATCATTGGAAAGCCTATTTTTAGCACAATCTCATTCGCCAAATCAAAGCCGACTATCATTCATTGAGCTAACGCAAAGAAAGAGAGAGGGGTGTCTGGCGAGCTTGTTTTTCACCAGCTCGCCACTGGCTTTCACGTCTGACCACCCTGTCTTCGGACCACCCTCATTTACTAGAGTGTGAGAGCACGTTGCATTACACATTCCTTATCACAACACACATGGTTGGAAAGTGCTTGAATAGATCTGTCCAATAGTGTAAGTTACTGTAAGCCACATTACGCTACTATGTTGTATAGAGCAGAGGGGCCAAGGTGAATAGGACTGAAAATTAGCGAAATCTGCGACTCGCGCCGTGGTGAACGGAAAAACGGGGCGGTTTGGACAAGCTATTAATAAGTATTGTGAATTTGTCCGGATGCCGTTTGGTATGATGAACTCTGAAGCGCCGCTGAGCATGGCTGTAAAGAGACTGCTGGAGCGCATGGATCACAGGAAGTAAACATAGACCATGCGCAAGTTGCGTCACCTTCGGTAACTACAGAAGTGTGCGTAGTGGTAGAAATAAACCATGCTTTTAAGTCCCGCGCATGCACAATATGGTCTAAAAAGTCGGCACAATTTGCGCCCGTGAAAAACTGCACTAACACCAGTTACGCACGAATTTTGTCAATGGGGAAATAATAGAAAACAAGAAAATTTGAGTTCTAAATCGAAAATAAAAAAATTCTCTCATGAGTCCTTTTCTTTGTTGTAGATTAGACTAGATCTAGTTTTTGTTATTTTTTTTTGTTTCAAAAAATGCAGATTGAGTGCCGGTTAGGGAGGCCCACTATAAAAGCTATAATTCGACTTGAAAGTAGATCTAGTCATAGATATCATGAGACCCAAATACATGTAGATTCAAAAATTGAAGTTAATTGAAAATTTAAGGTCTTTCTTTTTTTTAAACAGGCAATAAAGACAGAGAAGACTAAACATGTAAGGAAAGCTGGAGAAGACGAAAAAGACAGAGAAATGTGCCAATGGCGTGGCAGGAAAAAAAAGGTGAACAAAAAAACGACAAAGATATGAAAGATAAAGAAAGAAAACAAAGATAAAATAGTGAAGAATCAGTGTGCCAGGATGCTGGAAATGAGACTAAGGAAAAGAGTAGAGGATCAGATTGAAGAAAATCAGAGTGGATTTACACCAGGAAGAAGTGTACAAGACCACATATTTACAATTACACAAATAATAGAAAAATTCCTTGAGAGAAACATTGATTTGCACCTCTGTTTTATAGACCTTGAAAAGGCATTTGACACTGTCAGGAGGGACGAACTATGGCATTCCTTAAAAGAACACAATGTAGAGCAAAATTTAATAGAAGCCATTAAAAGTTTTTACAATAAACCAACATGTGCAATGAGAGTAGCTGGAAACATATCTGCAGAAATTGATGTAGATATAGTGGTAAGACAGGGTTGTATCCTCAGTCCTCTTTTGTTCATCAAATATATAGATTCAATCGCAAAGGCATCCTCAAAAATGAAGAAAACGAATGTAGGTATGTAGAAGCTCAAACCAGTAAATATATCAATGCTTTCATTTGCTGATGATTTAGTTCTGTTTGGAAAATCAGAAAGTGACCTTCAGTCGAATATCAACATTAAGAACAATGAACTAAATAAAAGAGGAATGAGAGTAAATGCAAAGAAAACCAAAACAATGCTAGTAACTAGGAAAGCTAAAACACAAAATCTTAAATTGGGCAGGGAGAATTTAGAACAAGTTCAAAGCTACAAGTACCTAGGAGTAATGATTAACTCAGAGGGAAAACTAAGAGAAGAAATCAGCCAGAGAATCAAAAAGGCAAGTGCAATATATAACCATCTAGGAAAGGCATTTGTGGGTAAAAAAGAATTGTCAACAAAAACCAAAATGGCAGTATACAACACAGTTTATTGTCCTTCTCTCCTCTATGGCAGCGAAACCTGGACCTTAGACAGTAGAGAATACAGTTAGAGTTCAGGCAGCTGAAATGACATATCTAAGAAGAGTGGTAGGGAAAACTAAAAGAGACAAAATCAGAAACACAACAATAAGAGATCAAACCAAAGCAGATGGTATAAAAACTAAGATAGAAATAAATCAATTGAGATGGTTTGGGCATGTAAACAGAATGAATGGCAATAGAATAGCTAAATCAGTATACAGTGCTTAAGTCCAAGGTAAAAGTACAAAAGGCAGACCTCGGAGAAAGTGGGAAGAAGATATAAAAGAGGCATTGAAGCATAGAAATTTAACATTTTTGGAAGGAAACAGAACATGCCAGGACAGGGCATCCTGGAGAAAGAACCCATACACCGAAAGACGGTAAAGATGGAGAGGACAGAAAACTTGAAGACAGACGGCAAAGGTGGAGAAGGCAAAAAAATTGAAGAAAAACGACAGAGACAGAGAAGACGAAAAAATGTAAGAAAGATGGAAAACATGGAGAAGTCGAAAATTTTGAAGAAAAACGACAGAGACGGAGAAGACGAAAACATTGAAGAAAGATGGTAAAGCCGAAGAACATGAAAAAAATTGAAGAGAGGCAGAGAAGACTAAAGAATTTAAGACAGATGGGGAAGACGAAAAAATTGAAGAAAGACGGTCAAGCTGATGGAGATGAATAAATTGAAGAGAGCCGGAAAAGACTAAAAAATTGAAGGACAGAAAAGACGAAAAAAAAAGAAAAGTCGACAGTGACGGAGAAGACGAAAAAATTGACGGGAGACATTAAAGAAGAAGACAAAACAATTGAAGAAGCAACAGAGGTGGAGAAAATGACAAAAATGAAGAAAGAAGGAAAAGACGAAAAAATTTAAGAATGACGACAAAGACAAACATAATTGTAGAAAGATGGAGAAGACAAAAAATTGACGATAGACAGTAAAGAAGAAGAAGACGCAACAGAGACGGAGAAGACGACAAAATTGAAGAAAGACGGCAAAGAAGGAGAAAATATTAAAATTGAAGAAAAACGAAGACGACAAAATTGAAGAAAGACGCAAAGACGGAGACAACGAAAAAATCTAAGAAAGACGGAGAAGACGAAAAAATTTAAGAAAAGCGACAGAGACAGTTGAAGAAAAAATTGAAAAAAGACCGAAAAGACGAACAAATTTAAGAAAAACGGAGAAGACAAAAACTTTGAAGAAAGATGGAGAAAACAAACAAATCTAAGAAAGACAGAGAAGACGAAAGCATTTAAGAAAGAAGGAAAAGACGAAAAAATTTAAGAAAGACAGCAAAAGACGGAGACGGCAAAAAATTGACGAGACATGGTAAAGAAGGAGAAGACGAAAAAATTGAAGAAGTAACAGAGACGGAAAAGACGACAAAAATTGAAGAAAGAAGGAAAAAGACAAAAAAAATTTAAGGCAGCAAAACCAAAATAATTCTAGAAAGAAGGAGAAGACAAAAAATTGACGATGAACAGCGGAAGATAAAATCGAAGAAACAACAGAGACAGAAAGCGACAAAATTGATCAGGCGGCAAGCAAGGAGAAGAAAAAAGAGGTGTAAAAAGGCTACAAAAACATGAAAGAACAAGAAGATGACAAAGATTTCAAAAATGAAAATCACATAGATGAGCAGAAAAACAAGAAGACGGAGAAGACGAAAAAATTACAGAATGATTCCGCAAAACACAGAGAAGCTGGAAAAAATTGAAGACAGTCGACAAGATTATAATACCTAGGTTTAAGCGATCACTCCCCTTATGGGCAACTCGAATGCCTCTGACTACTTGGGAAGGGTTGGTAGGTTCTTAGGGGCAAAGCTGGGAAATTCAATGGCCACCTGGGCCTGCCCGTCCCTGATCGCCGAAAATAAGGTCATTGTCATGAGCTCAGCCAAAAATATCTCTAATGACCAAGAGTAAACCTGCTCCCGAGAGGGAGTTAAGCAAGCCTCTGCATTGAAAAGGGTGGCTCCCATTTTTGTCCAATGTAATTCAGTGGAGCCAACATGATGGCAAAATGGACGGGTTAAGCACGCAGGGATCCAAGATTGGCCTCGAGCCAGCTGAGTGGCTGTATAGCTTTGAGTTTCCCATTCAAGGGAAGAAAGATGGAAAGACAAGGACATTAAAGATAACTGAAGAAGATGAAAAAATTAAAATAGAGGCTGAGAAGGTGAAAAATTGAAGAATGACGGTAGCAGATGGAGAATACGAAAAAATTGACTAGAGACTGAGAGGGCGAAAAATTAAAGAATGACAGTATAGACGGAGAAGATGAAAATGTAAGAAAGACGGAGAAGAAGAAAAAATTGAACAAAAAAGGAAAGGACAAAAAAATTGAAAAAAGACGGAAGGGGAAAAAAATGAACAAAACATAAAGGACCTAAAAATTGAAAGACGGTATCTACAAAAAACATTGATGAAAAACAGAGAAAAAATGAAATAATTGAAGAAAGACAAGAAAGACGAAAAAGCTTATGAAAGACAGTAAAGGAGAAATGTGAAAAATTGAAGACAGACGGAGAAGACGGAAAATTGAAGAAAAACGCACAGAGATGGAGAAGATCTAAAACATTGAAGAAAGACGGTAAAGTCAAGAAGATGAAACAAATGAAGAGAGACAGAGAAGACAAAAAAATGGAAGACAGACGGTGAAGACGAAAATTGAAGAAAACCACAGAAACAGAAAAAACGAAAACATTGAAGAAAGACAATAAAGCTGATGAAAATGAAAATTGAAGAGAGACGGAGAAGGCGAAATAACACAGGACAGAAAAGACGAAAAAACTAAAGAAAATCAACAGTGATGGAGAAGACGAAAAAATTGAAGAAAAATGGAAAAGTTGAAAAAATTTAAGAAAGACGGTAAAGACGAAAAAATAGAAGAAAGACAGTAAAGTGAAGAAAAAATTGAAGAAAATCGCACAGAGACGGAGAAGATGAAAAACTTGCAGAAAGACGGCAAAGACAGAGAAGACAAAAAATTTGAAGAAAGACGGAGAGATTGGAAATTGCAGAAAGACGGGAGAAGGTGATGAGAACGGAAAATTGAAGAAAGATGAAAGAGACGAAATATTGAAGATAGACAGCAAAGACGGAGAAGACGAAAAGAATTGAAGAAAGACTGAGAAAACGAAAAAATTGGAAGAAATATGACAAAAACTGAGAAGACGAAAAAGGTAAAAAAGAGGTGATAAAGATCTAAAAGAAATCGAAGAAAATGACGAGGATAAGCAAGAAGACAATGGCAATGAAAAAACGAAAACGACGAATTGAAGGAAGGAGAGATGACAAGATTGACATGTCAGTTTCCATGTTGTGGTTTATGTTTATGGATTGGATTCATGTGTGATGAGTAGGCCTAATTTCAGCAGAAAGCTGAGCAAGCGTTTGACTTAGATTGGTAACGGTGACCCAGATAGGCTCTAAATTTCTCAATCTTAATCTCTTCCTACACATGGAGGTCTCTATTCTGATAATATTTTCTTCATTTTTGTGCTATGTCAAATTTGAAAATATTGATTGCCGAACTGTTCTTCGTCTGAAGTCAAAGCTCAAATGAGGTTTGCAAGCTTTTCAATTGAATCTGATTTCGAAAGTAGACTCAACGAGGGAAACGTTAATTGAGGGCAAGACGATGTTGCAGAAGTCAAATACAACCGATCACTTAGAAACCACGAACACTGCGCCAACGCAGCTGGTTACGCGGTTACTTTTGACACGCATGGTCTTAGTTTACCGGTTGGCTAAAAGTTATGCACGTGTGCATGTGACTAGCTGAGCCAGGCACAAGCACGACCTGCACAGTCTATAAGCTTACGGCCCCACATGAAGGCATATGTGGATGATTTACTGGTGGATACAGGGACTTGGGAGGAGCATCTGTGTTCCCTGGAGAGCTGTTAAGATGTCTGCAGGAAGCTGACCTGGACAGTGAAACCTACTTCAAGGGTGGGGCTGGGAGCTCCTGAACTTCCTGGAATATTCACTCAAGAAAAGTGTTGTTGGACTTCACGAAGACAACAACTCCCAGAAAAAGGGATGCTCCCAAAACCCACCACGAAGGAGCAAGTCAAGTCATGTTTAGTAATTTTAGGATTAATCGGCCATTATCAAGGTTTTATAACTAACTTTGCTGGTGTTGCAGCTACTTTGTCAAATTTGTTGAGAAAGTGGCAACCTAATGTAATTGAATGGAATGATCCTCAAGAACAAGCAAATTTTGTATTTGAAAGGTGTAATTGTATCCAAACCTGTGAAGTATTTATCAGATATGAAGAAAGAGTTTGTTTTATGCATTGTGATGCTTCGATCGTGGGTATTGTGCTACTTTGATGCAGGAGGACAATGGTGTTTTACACTCAATTGCTTTTGCTTGTACAAAGTTGTTACCACATGAAGTAAGATACTCAGTGATAGAGCCGGAATGTCTTGCAATTATTTGGGGTTAACTTAATTAAAAAATTCTTTTATATGCTTGAATAGTTTCTCTTTCATTTCATATATGACATGAATCAATATTATCTTTGACATTGTTCAGTTCATTGGAACATCCAGGACTTGATTGTGCAGGAAGGTAGTGATTCTCAGTCAGGTGTAAAATTTTCGTTTTGCTCTAGATCATCTAACCTGCTATCATTCTCAAACTCAACATGAGAGATATATTAAAATTTACATCAATTGTCTCTGTGCTGTTTAAAAGAATAAAATGCCCTATCACAGCAGGTACACACATGTATAATGTGTATACTTGTCAAGAAATTTCATCTGTCTTTAAAATTAACTGTTCGATAACCAGTAAGTAAGTAATTCAGATCGAGTAAATGTGTTCTTTCGGTTTTATGTACTTTTCCTTTCTGAAAGCAACAGAAGTAACTTATTGATTGTAGTTTCAACGTAAATGAGCTCCAACACACACGAGTACTTGAAATTGGGTCAGGCGCATCTGGACACATTGAGAAGCGTGATGTCGGTGTAATTGGGCGCATTGGGAATCAATGGGTTAAGAGACACAACAGCACATGTTGAGCAGAATTTTTATGAATTGTTGAAAATGATCAAATCTTAGTTTTCGACTCTCATTGAGGAACATTTATCTCTATCAAATTATAATATTCTTAATAGTTCTCATCCCTCAAAATGATCTATAAAGTGGGAAAGTTGACTTTGAAAATAAAGTGTCAGAAGACTTAATTCTTCTTTGAAGCTATTTTAGGTGTTTTCTCCATTGTTTGTTTTTATGGTCATGTTCGTAACACAAATAATTCAGAACCTATTGGACAGGATTTGTTTGTTACTTGGCATGGTTGTAGCTAAGTATTATGTCTGCAACTTGTAGGCAGGGTTTTGTTCTATCTCTAAAAGAAATTGAGTTTTGCCTGTTTATCATTTTTACCCATTACAATAAATTTCCAAAATGCAAAGCATACAAATTGATTATTTAAAAAATATATTCCCAAATAATCATGAAAATCAGACATTCATTAAGGAAAAGAGTAAACTATCTTTTTATATATTTCTCCTCCTCCGTGAGGAGAATTAATTATCAAATAAGATAAAAAGCAAAGCAAATAAAAACCGAACCCAACAACTGCCAAGGTGACTAATTCGGAAGTTTTACTTGACTGAGCCACAAATTTGGCACATGTCATGTATGCAGTGTTCCAAATTATTCCTAGCTATGCAAGATACAGCCAAATTAGTTCAAACAAAAAAGGAAAGAACAAGGCTAAAGACATACTTAGTCTCTTCTTTCAACTGACTGTTTTGGGAGAGAGGAACTGGAGGAGGTGTTGTGAGCAGCTCTGCGCCCTTTTGGCCGCCTCGACAGCCCCTGCTTGCATACTTGATGTTGGTGTACTCACTGCCTGCAACCGTCTAGAACCAAAAAAAAATCCAAGGTGAGTTGTACATAGATATATGTATATGTGTTAACAAAAACAGAGGAAAATAGTATTACCAAAAGATTTTTCAAATGTTTTTAAAGAATTTCATATCAACAAGAGTAACGTTTTATGTATGCTTAAAGAACTTATTCTTTCACTGGATTGATTGATTCATTAATTGAAGTTCACCCTATCAACTACATGTAGTGATCCCAGAGGAATCAAGAGGAAACAGCAAGACAAAAGATGTGAAAGATAAAAGGGCAAGAAGAACGACCTAGCAGTAAGGCCCAGCAACTGCCCACCATAGTTATACACCTGGTAATGAACTAATCAAATTCTTATGTCGGGTGACTTCACATGAAATGCACTGTCGAGTGCAATGCTAATGATTTCATCTCATTTGTCGCCAGACCCTTTTGTTGTAACATGAGAGATACACATATCATCAATTGGGTCACTTTGTGTTGAATCGCTGAGAGTTCATATACTTTTCAGTCAGCAGAGTATGCATTTACCCTACTGTCTAATCTGTGATAGAGATCCAGATATAAATCTCATAAAAGTGCTTGTGTCTTAATTCACTTGTTTGGATGCTATGTAAGTTATTGTAGCACGACTTGTTGAGTGTCTTTGTTTTTTTCAGACTGTGAGCTATACCTATATCAAACAGATAAGACTGCTTACTTTGTAATTTAATACAATTCAAACTACATTTACATACGATTGACTCAAGGTATTGTGGTTTCAAAAACTCTATATCTAATCTAACTGGAAAGATGTCATTCCTTTCAGTGGATGAATTATCCTCTCAGGAGGAGAATCCTCATTTATGGATAATTGCCATGAGACTGCTACTGTGCAGGTCAAAGACCCAAAGGCATGCCGTCCAGCAGAGAAAAGTGAAAGACCTACAGGTAGTTGTAGTAATAGCAATAACAGTAATAATAAAATGACTGCTTCAGGCGAAGAATTTTTTCAAGCGAAAAGATTAAAACGTAATGAAAAGATAGAAAGAAAACGGTGCAGAAAAAAGAAAAAGTTAAGAGAGAAATCAATTCTTTATTCACTGATAAAGAGAATTGAAAAGCTTGAAAAGGAAGGAAGACAAAAATGCGTTTCTTCCTCTTCCTCCTCCCTCATCCTCTTCTTCCTCTGTAAGTCTGTTATGCTCCAGGAAAAGGCCAAAGATCTCCAGAAAACAGGAAGACAGAGGGGTGGTCTGATTCGACGAACCCAGTCAAAGTCGAGTCGAGAGCGACTTGACTGATGTGATAAAGAAGAGATATAAGATAACCTTTTTCCACGGAGCGGAAATGAGCCAGAAAAGGGGAGTGTGGTGATGCAGCAGGAAAAGAGGATGAGGAGATGTAAAATAAAAAAATATGCCGAATACGGCGGAAGACAAGAGGGTTTCAGACCCTATTGCTGAAACTGTAAGCAAAATTTATCATCAAGGCCTTCATCCAAGAGATGAATGAGTTGAAAGTAGAGAATTGCTTATCCCTGGTGGTAAGATCAATGAACAAGGATATAATATGGGGAATGGTTAAGTTATGTGGCGTCAGTAGCAGAGTAGTCAGATCTGCCGGACTGGGATCATGAGGTCCCGAGATTGAATTCTAGCAAAGCCAGGTCCGGACAAAGTGTTCCTTGGGAAAGACACTTAACACGTATTTCTCCACCTACCCAGGTGCAAATGGGGTACAAGCACTAGCCTGGGAGTAAAAACCAACATCAGACTAGCATCCGGCCACGAGGTGATTATTGTCACCTGTTCCGCTTCATACTATAGAAACTGATAAGCTCAGGCTCTATGACCTTAAAGGCCTCAAGGAACTTTACTCTTTACTTGAGCATGAAAACAGAAAGATTGATGCAAAATTTATGATCGTTCAGTGATTCATTGCAAAAGCTGCACAGCTCTGGCGTTATAACAGAAGGTCCAAAATAAGAACATTAGTAAGGCATTGTATCATATCCTTTACCCTGAGTATGCAAAATAATGAGTCCAATTTGGCCAGATCAGAAAAACGTAAGAGAGCTACCTTGGCTGGCTTTCCGAGAGATCATAAAGCTTATAAAATCCATCAATTTTGTCTTTGTTTGTCATTTTTATCGATGTATTATATCACGCTGCAATATAATAAATGACAACGGTGATATTTCACATAAGTTATATTCGGATACTGAAAATTATACTCTTTCGATGGGATATGTCGTTGCTTGAATTTAGAAGTAAAATCGTATCCAAATCCGACCCTGTCTCACCCTGCAGTGCATAGTTAGAGATCATGACTTTTGACTGGAGGCTCAAATTGTGCATAGGACTAGAACTAGGAGGCTTAGTAAAAGTATAGAGTTAGAACCACCAATTCAGTGTTCAATAAAACGAAAAGCTAAAAATTATTTCAACATTGTCCAATATATAAAGTGTAATATCTCCCATTCATCACTGTAACATCGACTTGTGTGTGTATGGTGCTATAATTAAGCAAACCATTCATAAATCGGTGTTTGTTTGATACAATGAAAGATATTATTTTTTATATATTAGACAGTATTGAGAGTATTTTTAGCTTTTTTATTGAAGCAAATCATAATTGATATTCATTTCGTCAATCACCTTGCTCAAATGCCACATCAAATAACATTATAAGTGGAAAGTTACTCAATAGCCAACGAAAACATCAGGAGGACAAGTGAATAAGATGTATCATAAATAAATATAAAACCGCATGAAAATAATTAATTGTGATTTGAAAAACATTAATATTAATACATAACTACTCTTTATGAATCAAGAACGAGTTTCTGGAGAAAAAGTTTTTTGTACAATATGAAGATAGAAAAGCTCACAGCTTCCTAATGTAAATGCTGATTAAAAACAATGTTGAGTTGACAATTCAGACCTTATATGAATGTCCATGACCAGTTTTAGAATGTGCACAATTACTCGATTGGATCATATTCAGTAGATCATACTGAAGACGAATAATCCGGAAACTGATACAAAAGAGACGTTTGGTCAATAAGGTCTTTATTAAGTCTTGAAACATTACAAACAAAACATCCTAAATTAGCCAAGATGGCGGCCAATGAGATGATTTATTGTGAAGATGATGACAATGGAGCACAATTATAGACAGATCATTCCAATGACATCTTACAAGATTGGATTCAAACAACGGGACAGCCTTGATGGAGAAGACCATATTCGTCTAACAGAGCGGTCCTACAGACCTCAAGACCACTATGACCTGTAGGTTTGAATTATTCTGAATGCTCATCTGATGAGAAGTATGTGTCAGCAAACAATGAACAGAACATGTTAACAGAAGAATCTGTCATCAGGACTCAAATTATTCAAATGAACTATTTCAAAGAAAGCAAAGGTCAACCTTCTCGACCCCAAATTGCAGGGTGAAGACAGTAATAATAATAATAATATGGGAGATTTCTATAGCTGCCACATCGAGATTTCTAGGCGCATTACAATGTCAAAAAATACATTTCGACTGTCTAAGATTGCAGAACCAGACAAATGCCTTCTGCAAGTTCCTGTGATGCTGGAAAGTCAATGTTACATAGTCTTCTGTTGGGACTTTTGAGAAGTGCCCAAGAGGCAGGAGAAAAACACGGAATGAAGGACAACATGGATTTTAAAAAGTTGTCAAAATGTTTGTTAGGTAAAACCAGGTGTGATCAAAGATATGAGTACTACATGTCTGGTCTTTCTTAATCAGTAAAGTTTTGCAGTAGCATGAAATCAATTCAATTCACAAACATCAGAGTTTACTGTTCTTTTGATTTTTACTAACACATAATATATCGGAGGATTTCTCAAAAGAAACATGCCTATCATGCTCAAACTTTGCACATTTATTTTATAACACTTCAGGATTATTGTAAAGCAAAATATTTCATTAGAAGCAATCCTTTTAATTGCAAATTTCATGTCAATATGTGTACCCTATACCCCTGATTATTTCAAAGTCCGCAACTAATCACACATTAAGGGGTCACACAATTTTGATCGACAAAAAGGAAGTTGCCATCGATCAGGTCAGGACATATGGAGAAAGAGTTTGTGTCTTGTCATCTTTATACATGTACAAGTGTACTATGATGCAAAGCAAATCATCTGACCTGACCAATGCCATGGTAACTGTAACATTGTTATTTATAGTTTTGTAGGGTATTCCCTTAGTGAAGTTAAGGGGTGAGGGTCTTGGGGAAGGTATTTTTACCATAAATCGGACAAATCTTTTTATTGAAATTTTGGATGGAGCAATTCATTCCCTTCACATTGAAGCTATAAAAAAAGTTCAATATCGATTCTTTCATTTTATACGATATTTTTAGAAATTTATTAGAAACGATACAGGTGTAAATTTCAACACATCAGTTGTACCATAAAAGCAACAAATTTTGTCTAAAGTATAACAAATTGGAAGTCATTTTAATCATCAAAAGTACTCTATCTGAAAAATGTACTTTTGATGAATCATTTTCAATATAAAAACTAAGATCGGTCGGAAATTACGGGAGACATTCTGCGCACCTGAGAAAAGTGCCATCCGACATGAGTGCCATCCGACCAGAGCAGTTGAAATAGGTCGACAAGAAGTACTTGAGAGCCTCTCAAGATTGTATGATATTTCAAGGTACTATTCTTTTCTAGGTCAATATGCGAACAAACATTCAAATAATGGAAAAATTGTTTAAAATGCGATTTTCTCAAAATATCTGCTTTTTTTATTTATTGTCTAATTGCCTCAAATTTGGTGTATAGCATCTATGAAGCAATATAAAATTTCGGCCATTAGCGATTTTTGATATGTCTTCAAATTTTTGCAAAAGGATTAAAAATATATAATTTGCCAAAATTGGAAAGGCCGCTATATCATATGGGGTGATATATGTATTTTTTTTAAATTCATAAAATCAAAACCTTTGATTTATTCAAAAGAGCTACTGGGTGTGCTAGATATGACATGTGAGCAAAGTTACAGCCAAGCTTGTTAAAAACTGAAAAAAGCCTATTCCAAGATGCAGGCAATCCCATGGCAACCATATGATAAAAACAGGTTAACATTTTTTTAAGCTTATTTAGACATGCCGAGAAAAATTGAAGTGCTTAAAATTGTCTATATCAAATAATTATCACTTTCAGTGTGTAAAACCTCTACTGAGTTTAGACGAATCGTTTCGGTGTGCCATCGTATCGATTCGTTTATATCTGTATTGAAAGAAATTTCCGATTCTAGAACTGTCCTGATTTTTTATTATAAATTGCTGGGGTCGACCATGATAGAGAGACAGAACATGAAGGTAGTTCTAGATTCCACCTCGTTTATACCAACACAACATCGGATATATTTGTGCTTGTTTCACCCATTGATTAATTGTCTACTGTGAGCATAATAAAAAGCCTTGTTTTGATTATCAATCAAACCTTGGTGTTACTAGATTGTCTAAGTAAACATCTAGACAAATAGTATACTGCCTTACTCCATTCATACCTTCTTAACAGCAACCGTCCGGTGTCAACTGGTGTTAATATACTCATAAAATCAAGGATTTAGATCTTTTAATCATAAACATATTTGTTGTTGGAATCAATTTATTAATCCTTTGTTGACCAGCGTGACAAAGATCTTTGTTCCTCCCAAAAAAACTCTTGAGTGTAATTGAAATCATATCATGGTCATCTGACATTTGAAATAGGATATTATTGAGCAGAAGTTTTGTGGATTTACAATCACATCTAACACAATGATAATGTCCAAGTTGAAATTTATTCCTCACTTCTTGCTTTTCAATGGCCAGTGAATAATCAGAATTGAAGGGCTTGTTGATCCCATCTGGTTGTCTTAAACACATTCACACACACACACACACACACACACACACACACTCCACTCCCTCTCTCTCCTCTCTCTCTCTCTCTTTCTCTCTCTCTCTCTCTCTCTCTCTCTCTCTCTCTCTCTCTCTCTCTCTCTCTCTCTCTCTCTCTCTCTCTCTCTCTCTCTCTCTCTCTCTCTCTCTCTCTCTCTCTCTCTCTCTCTCTCTCTCTCTCTCTGCCTGATTCTCTGGCCATCTGTCTGTCTCTCTCTCATTCACAAACACACACACACTCTCTGCCTCTGTCTCTCTCTTTGTGTTATTTAAACAGTGAAGGAAGCGTTTGCTTTATAAGGTCAAACCGTTATAAACACAATTTGATGTTGAGCTGCAAAACGACCAGACCATAATGAATTGAAAGGTGCCAACTAATCAAGATGTCCAAACCGTAAAATAACAAGACTTTAACATTGAGGGATTTTTACGGTACAGTCAACATATGATATTCTTGATGCGATATCATTGTTAGGCATGGGACAACAGAAAATCAACACCCAAAGAAAAATGCACCAAAGGCAGGCGCTCCCAATATGACATATCTTGAGATATATCTATATGTTACCTGCTGAGTGATACAGATTTTCTGTGTGTAGACGATGTGAGGCAGAGTATTTAGGATGTGAGAAAGCAGAGGAAATTGGTGTCAAACTGGACTAGAGTTGCATCCTTACTTTCCAGAACACCAGGCCTTTTTTATGGAAAGGAAACCCTACGGCTTTCAAGTAGTGAGGGGGGAGGGACAACCGCCACCGCACAGGCACAGCCATGATGACAAAGTCGAAGAGAGCAACAGCTTATCCGAAATGATCTTGATACGAAATGAACAGGTAAATAATAATAGCACAACAGATAGGGGTACTCTGATTTAGAACAAAAGATTTACAATCTTGAAATAGAGGTGATAGCGGCAATGCTGTCAATGGACATGTGTGTATTTAACGAAGACGTGGCTTTCAGAGCCAGGCAAATCAAGAGACATATAAAATGGTGGCAGAAACTAACCACAGATAGAAACATCTTGCAAGTGTTATGAGGGATACAAGGATGAGGTGGACAGGTAAGCACCTGCACGGGATTAGGGCGATCCTGCCCTCCACGAGTCTCCTGCTGCCTTGCAGGCTGGTCTTGGGTGATCAAAGGCTAAGGAAGTTAACCCTGACAGAAAACAACAAGGATCGATACGGAGCCTCAATGTGGCAGCCCCACCATCTACCGGGAGTGCAGTGGGCAAATGACCTCATTATCCAAAATCAACTGATTCAGAGAAATAAATGTAATATACCCAGCTTGACCTTTCGAAGACGAACAAGGAAACGAATACACATGGAAACAAACACAGACTGTGATTTTTAGAACATGGAATATTAGGGCAATAAATGGAAAAGACATAGAATTAGCTGAAGAAATGGAAAAATTCAAAGTAGACATTTTTGCCACTACAGAAACAACAAAAAAAAGGACAAGGAATAAAAAATGTAGGACCAAATCATACTTCTTCTCAAGAGTAGAGCTAGAGCAGGAGTAGGCATCCTAATGCATAAAAGGCATGAAAAACTGCTAGAAAGGGAAATTTATAAGCCCACGGCTGTTAGAGGTAAAGATAAAACCAAAAGGTAGAGAAATCAAATTATTAATAGCTTATGGACCAAACAAAGATGCCACCAAAGAAGAAAAAATATCTTTGCAAGTGATTTACAAATAACTGCAGATAATCCCAAACCCAAACAGGAACTAATGGTGTTAAGAGATTTAAATACTAGAGTAGGCAACAGTAAAGGAACATCAGGAGGAGTAATTGGTAAAGAAAGAGAGACAACAACTTCCCAAATGGAGAAAAGACTAAAAGATTTTTGCCTAAAGACTAACATGAAAAATCCACCATGTTCTTCTTTTCCCATCTCCTTTAAATTCCTACCACAGACTTTCAGTACAACTGAGGAGTGTTTCTTTATAAATTTGCCAAGTTTCTTCTATTGTGCTATCATTCAGATCCATTTACCTTTCACTGATAAATCCTTTTATCCTAGACTGGTATATCTATTTTAGTATTGGTTTATTTAGTTCCTCTATTTTGGGTTTAGTAGCTTTCTTCTCTTTTCCTTTTCTGTTTGTTTAGGAAGTCAGTAATCTCATTTTGGCAATCACTAGGTGATGATCACTAAATATTTCTGTTCCTCTGTTTACTCTTGCATCCATTGTACTGTAAAACAAGGAAAGCCGTTAACTATTATGTATATGATTGACTTTTCACATTTGTCTTCATTTACTCTTGTATATTTGTGGATATCTTTATGAGAAAAAAATGTTGGCTATTTTCATGTTAGTCTTTAGGCAAAAATCTATTAGTCTTTCTCCATTTGGAGAAGTTGTTGTCTCTCTTTCTTTACCAATTACTCCTCCTGATGTTCCTTTACTGTTGCCTACTCTAGTATTTAAATCTCTTAAAACCATTAGTTCCTGTTTGGGTTTGAGATTATCTGCAGTTATTTGTAAATCACTTGCAAAGATATTTTTTCTTCTTTGGTGGCATCTTTGTTTGGTCCATAAGCTATTAATAATTTGATTTCTCTTCCTTTTGGTTTTATCTTTACCTCTAACAGCCGTGGGCTTATAAATTTCCCTTTCTAGCAGTTTTTCATGCCTTTTATGCATTAGGATGCCTACTCCTGCTCTAGCTCTATCTTTGACTACTGAGAAGAAGTATTATTTGGTCCTACATTTTCTATTCCTTGTCCTTTTTTGTTGTTTCTGTAGTGGCAAAAATGTCTACTTTGAATTTTTCCATTTCTTCAGCTAATTCTATGTCTTTTCCATTTATTGCCCTAATATTCCATGTTCTAAAAATCACAGTCTGTGTTTGTTTCCATGTGTATTCGTTTCCTTGTTCGTCTTCGAAAGGTCAAGCTGGGTATATTACACTTATTTCTCTGAATCAGTTGATTTTGGATAATGCATGGAAGTCATTTGCCCACTGTACTCCCGGTAGATGGTGGGCTGCCACATTGAGGCCCGTATCGATCCTTGTTGTTTTCTGTCAGGTTAACTTCCTTAGCCTTTGATCACCCAAGACCAGCCTGCAAGGCAGCAGGAGACTCGTGGAGGGCAGGATCGCTAATCCCCAGGTGCTTACCTGTCCACCTCATCCTTGTATCCCCTCATAACACTTGCAAGATGTTTCTATCTGTGGTTAGTTTCTGCCACTATTTTATATGTCTCTTGATTTGCCTGGCTCTGAAAGCCACGACACTTCGTTAAATACACACATGTCCATTGACAGCATTGCCGCTATCACCTCTATTTCAAGATTGTAAATCTTTTTTGTTCTAAATCAACAGTACCCCTATCTGTTGTGCTATTATTATTTACCTGTTCATTTCGTATCAAGATCATTTCGGATCCTAAGTCTGTTGCTCTCTTCGACTTTGTCATCATGGCTGTGCCTGTGCGGTGGTAGGTTGTCCCTCCCCTCACTACTTGAAAGCGAGGTTTCCTTTCCATAAAAAAGGCCTGGTGTTCTGGAAAGTAAGGGATGCAACTCTAGTCCAGTTTGACACAATTTCCTCTGCTTTCTCACATCCTAAATACTCTGCCTCATCGTCTACACACAGAAAATCTGTATCATCACTCAGCAGGTAACATATAGATATATCTCGTATGTCATATTGGGAGCGCCTGCCTTTTGGTGCATTTTCTTTGGGTGTTGATTTTCTGTTGTCCCATGCCTAACAATGATATCGCATCAAGAATATCATATGTTTTACTGTACCGTAAAATCCCTCAATGTTAAAGTCTTGTTATTTTACGGTTTGGACATCTTGATTAGTTGGCACCTTTCAATTCATTATGGTCTGGTCGTTTTGCAGCTCAACATCAAATTGTGTTTTATAACGGTTTGACCTTATAAAGCAAACGCTTCCTTCACTGTTTAAGTAACACAAAGAGAGAGACAGAGGCAGAGAGTGTGTGTGTGTGTTTGTGAATGAGAGAGAGACAGACAGATGGCCAGAGAATCAGGCAGAGAGAGAGAGAGAGAGAGAGAGAGAGAGAGAGAGAGAGAGAGAGAGAGAGAGAGAGAGAGAGAGAGAGAGAGAGAGAGAGAGAGAGAGAGAGAGAGAGAGAGAGAGAGAGAGAGAAGAGAGAGAGAGAGAGAAAGAGAGAGAGAGAGAAGAGGGAGAGAGAGGGAGAAAGAGTGTGTGTGTGTGTGTGTGTGTGTGTGTGTGAATGTGTTTAAGACAACCAGATGGGATCAACAAGCCCTTCAATTCTGATTATTCACTGGCCATTGAAAAGCAAGAAGTGAGGAATAAATTTCAACTTGGACATTATCATTGTGTTAGATGTGATTGTAAATCCACAAAACTTCTGCTCAATAATATCCTATTTCAAATGTCAGATGACCATGATATGATTTCAATTACACTCAAGAGTTTTTTTGGGAGGAACAAAGATCTTTGTCACGCTGGTCAACAAAGGATTAATAAATTGATTCCAACAACAAATATGTTTATGATTAAAAGATCTAAATCCTTGATTTTATGAGTATATTAACACCAGTTGACACCGACGTTGCTGTTAAGAAGGTATGAATGGAGTAAGGCAGTATACTATTTGTCTAGATGTTTACTAGACAATCTAGTAACACCAAGGTTTGATTGATAATCAAAACAAGGCTTTTTATTATGCTCACAGTAGACAATTAATCAATGGGTGAAACAAGCACAAATATATCCGATGTTGTGTTGGTATAAACGAGGTGGAATCTAGAACTACCTTCATGTTCTGTCTCTCTATCATGGTCGACCCCAGCAATTTATAATAAAAATCAGGACAGTTCTAGAATCGGAAATTTCTTTCAATACAGATATAAACGAATCGATACGATGGCACACCGAAACGATTACGTCTAAACTCAGTAGAGGTTTTACACACTGAAAGTGATAATTATTTGATATAGACAATTTTAAGCACTTCAATTTTTTCGCATGTCTAAATAAGCTTAAAAAAAATGTTAACCTGTTTTTTTTATCATATGGTTGCCATGGGATTGCCTGCATCTTGGAATAGGCTTTTTTCAGTTTTAACAAGCTTGGCTGTAACTTTGCTCACATGTCATATCTAGCCGCACCCAGTAGCTCTTTTGAATAAATCAAAAGGTTTTGATTTATGAATTTTTAAAAAATACATATATCACCCCATATGATATAGCGGCCTTTCCAATTTTTGGCAAATTATATATTTTTTAATCCTTTTGCAAAAATTTGAAGACATATCAAAAATCGCTAATGGCCGAAATTTTATATTGCTTCATAGATGCTATACACCAAATTTGGGGGCAATTAGACAATAAATAAAAAAAAGCAGATATTTTGAGAAAATCGCATTTTAAACAATTTTTTCCATTATTTGAATGTTTGTTCGCATATTGACCTAGAAAAGAATAGTACCTTGAAATATCATACAATCTTGAGAGGCTCTCAAGTACTTCTTGTCGACCCTATTTCAACTGCTCTGGTCGGATGGCACTCATGTCGGATGGCACTTTTCTCAGGTGCGCAGGAATGTCTCCCGTAATTTCCGACCGATCTTAGCTTATATTGAAAATGATTCATCAAAAGTACATCTTTCAGATAGAGTACTTTTGATGATTAAAATGACTTCCAATTTGTTATACTTTAGACAAAATTTGTTGCTTTTATGGTACAACTGATGTGTTGAAATTTACACCTGTATCGTTTCTAATAAATTTCTAAAAATATCGTATAAAATGAAAGAATCGATATTGAACTTTTTATAGCTTCAATGTGAAGGGAATGAATTGCTCCATCCAAAATTTCAATAAAAAAAGATTTGTCCGATTTATGGTAAAAATACCTTCCCAAGACCCTCACCCCTTAACTTCACTAAGGAATACCCTACAAAACTATAAATAACAATGTTACAGTTACCATGGCATTGGTCAGGTCAGATGATTTGCTTTGCATCATAGTACACTTGTACATGTATAAAGATGACAAGACACAAACTCTTTCTCCATATGTCCTGACCTGATCGATGGCAACTTCCTTTTGTCGATCAAAATTGTGTGACCCCTTAATGTGTGATTAGTTGCGACTTGAAATAATCAGGGGGTATAGGTACACATATTGACATGTTGCAATTAAAGGATTGCTTCTAATGAAATATTTTGCTTTACAATAATCCTGAAGTGTTATAAAATAAATGTGCAAAGTTTGAGCATGATAGGCATGTTTCTTTTTGAGAAATCCTCCGATATATTATGTGTTAGTAAAAATGCAAAGAACGCAAACTCTGATGTTTGTGAATTGAATTGATTTCATGCTACTGCAAAACTTTACTGATTAAGAAAGACCAGACATGTAGTACTCATATCTTTGATCACACCTGGTTTTACCTAACAAACATTTTGACAACTTTTTAAAATCCATGTTGTCCTTCATTCCGTGTTTTTCTCCTACCTCTTGGGCACTTCTCAAAAGTCCCTAAACTCTCTAGAAGACTATGTAACATTGACTTTCCAGCATCACAGGAACTTGCAGAAGGCATTTGTCTATGGTTCTGCAACGAGACAGTCAGAAATGTATTTCTTTGACATTGTAATGCGCCTAGAGTATCTCGATGTATGGGCGCTATAGAAATCTCCATATTATTATTATTATTACTGTCTTCACCCTGCACAATTTGGGGTCGAGAAGGTTGACCTTTGCTTTCACGAAATAGTTCATTTGAATAATTTGAGTCTGATGACAGATTTTCTGTTAACATGTTCTGTTCATTGTTTGCTGACACATACTTCTCATCAGATGAGCATTCAGAATAATTCAAACCTACAGGGTCATAGTGGTCTTGAGGTCTGTAGGACCGTAACTCTGTTAGACGAATATGGTCTTCTCCATCAAGGCTGTCCCGTTGTTTGAATCAATCTTGTAAGATGTCATTGGAATGATCTGTCTATAATTGTGCTCATTGTCATCATCTTCACAATAAATCATCTCATTAGCCGCCATCTTCGCTAATTTAGGGATGTTTTGTTTGTAATGTTTCAAGACTCCCACAAAGACCTTATTGACCAAACGTCTCTTTTGTATCAGTTTCGGATTATTCGTCTTCAGTATGATCTACTGAATATGATCCAATCGAGTAATTGTGCACATTCTAGAAACTGGTCATGGACATTCATATAAGGTCTGAATTGTCAACTCAACATTGTTTTAATCAGCATTTACATTAGAGGAAGCTGTGAGCTTTTCTATCTCTTCATATTGTACAAAAAAAAACTTTTTCTCCAAGAAACTCGTCCTTGATTCATAAAGAGTAGTTATGTATTAATATTAATGTTTTCAAATCACAATTAATTATTTTCATGCGGTTTTATATTTATTTATGATACATCTTATTCACTTGTCCTCCTGATGTTTTACGTTAGCTATTGAGTAACTTTCCACTTATAATGTTATTTGATGTGGCATTTGAGCAAGGTGATTGACGAAATGAATATCAATTATGATTTGCTTCAATAAAAAAAGCTAAAAATACTCTCAATACTGTCTAATATATAAAAAATAATATCTTTCATTGTATCAAAGTAACACCGATTTATGAATGGTTTGTTAATTATAGCACCATACACACACAAGTCGATGTTACAGTGATACGATGTAAGATATTACCTTTATATATTGGACAATGTTGAAATAATTTTTAGCTTTTCGTTTTATTGAACACTGAATTGGTGGTTCTAACTCTATACTTTTACTAGGCGCCTCCTAGTTCTAGTCCTATGCACAATTTTGAGCCTCCAGTCAAAGTCATGATCTCTAACTATGCACTGCAGGGCGGGTGAGACAGGGTCGATTTGGATACGATTTTACTTCTAAATTCAAGCAACGCACATATCCCATCGAAAGAGTATAATTTTCAGTATCCCCGAATATAACTTATGTGAAATATCACCGTTGTCATTTATTATATTGCAGCGTGATATAATACATCGATAAAAATGACAAACAAAGACAAAATTGATGGATTTTATAAGCTTTATGATCTCTCGGAAAGCCAGCCAAGGTAGCTCTCTTACGTTTTTTTTTTACGATCTGGCCAAATTGGACTCATTATTTTTGGCATACCTTTGGGCGGGTAAAGGATATGATACAATGCCTTACTAATGTTCTTATTTTGGACCTTCTGTTATAACGCCAGAGCTGTGCAGCTTTTGCAATGAATCACTGAACGATCATAAATTTTGCATCAATCTTTCTGTTTTCATGCTCAAGTAAAAGAGTAAAGTTCCTTCGAGGCCTTTAAGGTCCATAGAGCCTGAGCTTATCCCAGTTTCTATAGTATGAAGCGGAACAGGTGACAATAATCACCTCGTGGCCAGGATGCTAGTCTGATGTTGGTTTTTACTCCCAGGCTAGTGCTTGTACCCATTTGCACCTGGGTAGAGTGGAGAAAATACGTGTTAAGTGTCTTTCCCAAGGAACACAACGTCGGACCTGGCTTTGCTAGAATTCAATCTCGGGACCTCATGATCCCCAGTCCGGCAGTCTGACTACTCTGCTACTGACGCCACATGCTTAACCATTCCCATATTATATCCTTGTTCATTGATCTTACCACCAGGGATAAGCAATTCTCTACTTTCAACTCATTCATCTCTTGGATGAAGGCCTTGATGATAAATTTTGCCACAGTTTCAGCAATAGGGTCTGAAACCCTCTTGTCTTCGCCGTATTCGGCATATTTCTTTTTATTTTACATCTCCCTCATCCTCTTTTCCTGCTGCATCACCACACTCCCCTTTTTCTGGCTCATTTCCGCTCCGTGGAAAAAGGTTATCTTATATCTCTTCTTTATCACATCCAGTCAAGTCGCTCATCGACTCGACTTGACTGCGTGGGTTCGTCCGAATCAGACCACCCCTCTGTCTTCCTGTTTTCTGCCGGGAGATCTTTGGCCTTTTTCCTGGAGCATAACAGACTTACAGAGGAAGAAGAGGATGAGGAGGAGGAAGAGGAAGAACGCATTTTTGTCTTCCTTCCCTTTTCAAGCTTTCAATTCTCTTTATCAGTGAATAAAGAATTGATTTCTCTCTTAACTTTTTCTTTTTTTCTGCACCGTTTTTCTTTCTATCTTTTCATTACGTTTTAAATCTTTTTTTTCGCTTGAAATTCTTCGCCTGAAGCAGTCATTTTTATTATTACTGTTATTACTATTACTACAACTACCTGTAGGTCTTTCACTTTTCTCTGCTGAACGGCATGCCTTTGGGTCTTTGACCTGCACAGTAGCAGTCTCATGGCAATTATCCATAAATGGGGATTCTCCTCCTGAGAGGGATAATTCATCCACTGAAAAGGAATGACATCTTTCAGTTAGATTAGATATAGAGTTTTGAAACCACAATACCTTGAGTCAATCGTATGTAAATGTAGTTTGAATTGTATTAAATTACAAAGTAAGCAGTCTTATCTGTTTGATATAGGTATAGCTCACAGTCACAGAAAAGAAACAAAGACACTCAACAAGTCGTGCTACAATAACTTACCATAACATCCAAACAAGTGAATTAAGACACAAGCACTTTTATGAGATTTATATCTGGATCTCTATCACAGATTAGACAGTAGGGTAAATGCATACTCTGCTGACTGAAAAGTATGTGAACTCTCTGACGATTCAACACAAAGTGACCCAATTGATGATATGTGTATCTCATGTTACAACAAGGGTCTGGCGACAAATGAGATGAAATCATTAGCATTGCACTCTGACAGTGCATTTCATGTGAAGTCACCCCATAAGAATTTGATTAGTTCATTACCAAGAATTGTATAACTATGGTGGGCAGTTGCTGGGCCTTACTGCTAGGTCGTTCTTCTTGCCCTTTGCTCTTTCACATCTTTTGTCTTGCTGTTTCCTCTTGATTCACTCTGGGATCACTACATGTGGTTGATAGGGTGAACTTCAATTAATGAATCAATCAATCCAGTGAAAGAATAAGTTACTTTAAGCATACATAAACGTTACTCTTGTTGATATGAAATTCTTTAAAAACATTTGAAAAATCTTTTGGTAATACTATTTTCCTCTGTTTTTAACACATATACATATATCTATGTACAACTCACCTTGGATTTTTTTTTTTGGTTCTAGACGGTTGCAGGCCGTGAGTACACCAACATCAAGTATGCAACGGGGGCTGTCGAGGCGGCCAAAGGGCGCAGGCTGCTCTGGCACCTCCTCCCAGTTCCTCCTCTCCCAAAACAGTCAGTTCGAAGAAGAGAAACTAAGTATGTCTTTAACCTTGTTCTTTCCTTTTTTGTTTGAACTAATTTGGCTGTATCTTGCATAGCTAGGAATAATTTGGAACACTGCATACATGACATGTTAAAATTTATGGCTCAGTCAAAGTAAAACTTCCGAATTAGTCTCACCTTGGCAGTTGTTGGGTTCGGTTTTATTTGCTTGCTTTTTATCTTATTTGATAATTAATTCTCACTACGGGGAGAAATATATAAAAAAGATAGTTTACTCTTTTCCGTAATGAATGTCTGATTTTCATGATTATTGGGAATATATTTTTTTTAAATAATCAGTTTGTATGCTTTGCATTTTGGGGGAAATTTATTGTAATGGGTAAAAATGATAAACAGCAAAACTCAATTTCTTTTAGAGATAGAACAAAACCCTGCCTACAAGTTGCAGACATAATACTTAGCTACAACCATGCCAAGTAACAAACAAATCTGTCCAATAGGTTCTGAATTATTTGTGTTACACGAACATGACCCCCTTAAAAACAAACAATGGAGAAAACACCTAAAATAGCTTCAAAAGAAGAATTAAGTGCTTCTGACACTTTATTTTCAAAGTCAACTTTCCACACTTTATAGATCATTTTGAGGATGAGAACTATTAAGAATATTATAATTTGATAGAGATAAATGTTCCTCAATGTAGAGTCGAAAACTAAGATTTGATCATTTTTCAACAATTCATAAAAAATTCTGCTCAACATGTGCTGTTGTGTCTCTTAACCCATTGATTCCCAATGCGCCCAATTGCACCCGACATCACGCTTCTCAATGTGTCCAGATGCGCCTGACCAATTTCAGAAGTACTCGTGTGTGTTGGAGCTCATTTACGTTGAAACTACAATCAATAAGTTACTTCTGTTGCTTTCAGGAAAGGAAAAGTACATAAAACCGAAAGAACACATTTACTCGATCTGAATTGCTTACTTTACTGGTTATCGAACAGTTAATTTTTAAAGACAGATGAAATTTCTTGACAAGTATACACATTATACATGTGTGTACCTGCTGTGATAGGGCATTTTATTCTTTTAAAGCAGCACAGAGACAATTGATGTAAATTTTAATATACTCTCATGTTGAGTTTGAGAATGATAGCAGGTTAGATGATCTAGAGCAAAACGAAAATTTTACACCTGACGGAGAATCACTACCTTCCTGCACAATCAAGTCCTGGATGTTCCAATGAACTGAACAATGTCAAAGATAATATTGATTCATGTCATATATGAAATGAAAGAGAAACTATTCAAGCATATAAAAGAATTTTTTTAATTAAGTTAACCGCCCAAATAATTGCAAGACATTCCACGCTCTATCACTGAGTATCTTACTTCATGTGGTAACAACTTTGTACAAGCAAAAGCAATTGAGTGTAAAACACCATTGTCCTCCTGCATCAAAGTAGCACAAATACCACGATCGGAAGCATCTGTACGTAAAACAAACTCTTTCTTCATATCTGATAAATACTTCACAGGTTTGGATACAATTACACCTTTCAAATACAAAATTGCTTGTTCTTGAGGATCATTCCATTCAATTACATTAGGTTGCCACTTTCTCAACAAATTTGACAAAGGCGCTGCAACACCAGCAAAGTTAGTTATAAAACCTTGATAATAGCCGATTAATCCTAAAATTACTAAACATGACTTGACTTGCTCCTTCGTGGTGGGTTTGGGAGCATCCCTTTTCTGGGAGTTGTTGTCTTCGTGAAGTCCAACAACACTTTTCTTGAGTGAATATTCCAGGAAGTTCAGGAGCTCCCAGCCCCACCCTTAGTAGGTTTCACTGTCAGGTCAGCTTCCTGCAGACATCTTAACAGCTCCTCCAGGGAACACAGATGCTCCTCCCAAGTCCCTGTATCCACCAGTAAATCATCCACATATGCCTTCATGTGGGGCCGTAAACATAGACTGTGCGCAGGTCGTGCTTGTGCCTGGCTCAGCTAGTCACATGCACACGTGCATAACTTTTTTGCGCCAACCGGTAAACTAAGACCATGCGTGTCAAAAGTAACCGCGTAACCAGCTGCGTTGGCGCAGTGTTCGTGGTTTTCTAAGTGATCGGTTGTATTTGACTTACCACGCATGCGTCTTGCCCATAATGATAACGTTTCCTCGTTGAGTCTACTTTCGAAATCAGATTCAATTGACTTCAAACCTCATTTGAGCTTTGACTTCCAGACGAAGAACAGTTCACGACAGAAATCCAATATTTTCAAATTTGACATAGCACAAAAATGAGCGAAAATATTATCAGAATAAGAGACCTCCCATGTGTAGGAAGAGATTAAGATTGAGAAATTTAGAGCTATCTCGGTCTACCGTTACCAATCTAAGTCAAACGCTTGCTCAGCTTTCTGCTGAAATTAGGCCTACTCATCCACATGAATCCAATCCATAAACATAACCACAACATGGAAACTGACATGTCAATCTTGTCATCCTCTCCTCTCTCCTCTTCAGTTCGTCGTTTTCGTTTTCATTGCCATTGTTGTCTTCCTTGCTTATCCTCGTCATTTTCTTCGATTTCTTTTAGATCTTTATCACCTCTTTTTACCTTTTCGTCTTCTCAGTTTTTGTCATATTTCTTCAATTTTTTCGTTTTCTCAGTCTTTCTTCAATTCTTTCGTCTTCTCCGTCTTTGCTGTCTATCTTCAATTATTTCGTCTCTTTCATCTTTCTTCAATTTTTCGTTCTCATCACCTTCTCCGTCTTTCTGCAATTTCTTCGTCTCTCCGTCTTTCTTCAAATTTTTTGTCTTCTCTGTCTTTGCCGTCTTTCTGCAAGTTTTTCATCTTCTCCGTCTCTGTCGATTTTCTTCAATTTTTTTGGACTTTACTGTCTTTCTTCTATTTTTTCGTCTTTGGTCTTTCTTAAATTTTTCAACTTTTCCATTTTCTTCAATTTTTTCGTCTTCTCCATCACTGTTGATTTTCTTTAGTTTTTTCGTCTTTTCTGTCCTGTAATTGTTACGCCTTCTCCGTCTCTCTTCAATTTTTTCATTTTCATCAGCTTTATTGTCTTTCTTCAATGTTTTCGTCTTTTCTGTTTCTGTGGTTTTCTTCAATTTTTTACGTCTTCACCGTCTGTCTTCCATTTTTGTCTTCTCTGTCTCTCTTCAATTTGTTTCATCTTCTTCGGCTTTACCGTCTTTCTTCAATGTTTTCGTCTTCTCCATCTCTGTCGTTTTTCTTCAATTTTTCCGTCTTCTCCGTCTGTCTTCAATTTTTTCATTTCTCCTTTACTGTCTTTCATAAACTTTTCGTCTTTTCTTGTCTTTCTTCAATTATTTCATTTTTCTCTGTTTTTCATCAATGTTTTTGTCGTCTCCGTCTTTCTTCAATTTTTCGTCCTTTATGTTTTTGTTCATTTTTTCCCCTTCCCGTCTTTTTCAATTTTTGTCCTTTCCTTTTTGTTCAATTTTTTAACTTCTTCTCCGTCTTTCTTACATTTTTTCATCTTCTCCGTCTATACTGTCATTCTTTAATTTTTCGCCCTCTCGGTCTCTAGTCAATTTTTCGTCTTCTCCATCTATACCGTCATTCTTCAATTTTTCACCTTCTCAGCCTCTATTTAATTTTTTCATCTTCTTCAGTTATCTTTAATGTCCTTGTCTTTTCCATCTTTCTTCCCTTGAAATGGAAACTCAAAGCTTACAGCCTCAGCTGGCTCGAGGCCAGTCTTGGATCCCTGCGGCTTAACCCGTCCATCGGCGATCATGTTGGCTCCACTGAATTACATTGGACAAAATGGGAGCCACCCTTTCAATGCAGAGGCTTGCTTAACTCCCTCTCGGGAGCAGGTTTACTCTTGGTCATTAGAGATATTTTTGGCTGAAACTCTCATGACAATGACCTTATTTTCGGCGATCAGGACGGGCAGGCCCAGGTGGCCATTGGAATTTCCCAGCTTTGCCCCTAAGAACCTACCAACCCTTCCCCAAGTAGTCAGAGGCATTCACGAGTTGCCCATAAGGGAGTGATCCGCTTAAACCCTAGGTACTATAATCTTGTCCGACTGTCTTCCAATTTTTTCAGCTTCTCTGTGTTTGCCGTCATTCTGTAATTTTTTCGTCTTCTCCGTCTCTTGTATTTTCATCACCCCTTATGTGATTCTTCATTTTTGAAATCTTTGTCATCTTTCTTTATCTTTCATGTTTTTGTAGCCTTTTTTACACCTCTTTTTTTCTTCTCCTTGTTTGCCGTCTTTCATCAATTTTGTCGTCTTCTCTGTCTCTGTTGCTTCTTCAATTTTTTTCATCTTCTCCTTTATTGTCTATCGTCAATTTTTTGTCTTCTCCCTCTTTCTAGAATTATTTTGGTTTTTGCTGTCTTAAATTTTTTTTGTCTTTTCCTTCTTTCTTCAATTTTGTCGTCTTTTCCGTCTCTGTTACTTCTTCAATTTTTTCGTCTTCTCCTTCTTTACCATCTCTCGTCAATTTTTGCCGTCTCCGTCTTTTGCTGTCTTTCTTAAATTTTTTCGTCTTTTCCTTCTTTCTTAAATGCTTTCGTCTTCTCTGTCTTTCTTAGATTTGTTTGTTTTTCTCCATCTTTCTTCAAGTTTTGTCTTCTCCGTTTTTCTTAAATTTGTTCGTCTTTTCCGTCTTTTTTCAATTTTTCTTCAACTGTCTCTGTATTTTCTTAAATTTTTTAAGTCTTCTCCGTCTTTCTTAGATTTTTTTTCGTTGTCTCCGTCTTTGCGTCTTTCTTCAATTTTGTCGTCTTCGTTTTTTTTTTCAATTTTAATATTTTCTCCTTCTTTGCCGTCTTTCTTCAATTTTGTCGTCTTCTCCGTCTCTGTTGCGTCTTCTTCTTCTTTACTGTCTATCGTCAATTTTTTGTCTTCTCCATCTTTCTACAATTATGTTTGTCTTTGTCGTCATTCTTAAATTTTTTTCGTCTTTTCCTTCTTTCTTCATTTTTGTCATTTTCTCCACCTCTGTTGCTTCTTCAATTGTTTTGTCTTCTTCTTTAATGTCTCCCGTCAATTTTTCGTCTTCTCCGTCACTGTCGATTTTTCTTTTTTTTCTTTTCTGTCTTTTCTGTCCTTCAATTTTTTTTTTAGTCTTTTCCGGCTCTCTTCAATTTATTCATCTCCATCAGCTTTACCGTCTTTCTTCAATTTTTCGTCTTCTCCATCTGTCTTAAATTCTTTAGTCTTCTCTGCCTCTCTTCAATTTTTTTCATGTTCTTCGGCTTTACCATCTTTCTTCAATGTTTCGTCTTCTCCGTCTCTGTCGTTTTCTTCAATTTTTGCCTTCTCCACCTTTGCCGTCTGTCTTCAAGTTTTCTGTCCTCTCCATCTTTACCGTCTTTCGGTGTATGGGTTCTTTCTCCAGGATGCCCTGTCCTGGCATGTTCTGTTTCCTTCCAAAAATGTTAAATTTCTATGCTTCAATGCCTCTTTTATATCTTCTTCCCACTTTCTCCGAGGTCTGCCTTTTGTACTTATACCTTGGACTTAAGCACTGTATACTGATTTAGCTATTCTATTGCCATTCATTCTGTTTACATGCCCAAACCATCTCAATTGATTTATTTCTATCTTAGTTTTTATACCATCTGCTTTGGTTTGATCTCTTATTGTTGTGTTTCTGATTTTGTCTCTTTTAGTTTTCCTACCACTCTTCTTAGATATGTCATTTCAGCTGCCTGAACTCTAACTGTATTCTCTACTGTCTAAGGTCCAGGTTTTCGCTGCCATAGAGGAAAGAAGGACAATAAACTGTGTTGTATACTGCCATTTTGGTTTTTGTTGACAATTCTTGTTTAAATACAAATGCCTTTCCTAGATGGTTATATATTGCACTTGCCTTTTTGATTCTCTGGCTGATTTCTTCTCTTAGTTTTTCCTCTGAGTTAATCATTACTCCTAGGTACTTGTAGCTTTGAACTTGTTCTAAATTCTCCCTGCCCAATTTAAGATTTTGTGTTTTAGCTTTCCTAGTTACTAGCATTGTTTTGGTTTTTCTTTGCATTTACTCTCATTCCTCTTTTTATTTAGTTCATTGTTCTTAATGTTGATATTCGACTGAAGGTCACTTTCTGATTTTCCAAACAGAACTAAATCATCCAGCAAATGAAAGCATTGATATATTTACTGGTTTGAGCTTCTACATACCTACATTCGTTTTCTTCATTTTTGAGGATGCCTTTGCGACTGAATCTATATATTTGATGAACAAAAGAGGACTGAGGATACAACCCTGTCTTACCACTATATCTACATCAATTTCTGCAGATATGTTTCCAGCTACTCTCATTGCACATGTTGGTTTATTGTAAAAACTTTTAATGGCTTCTATTAAATTTTGCTCTACATTGTGTTCTTTTAAGGAATGCCATAGTTCGTCCCTCTGACAGTGTCAAATGCCTTTTCAAGGTCTATAAAACAGAGGTGCAAATCAATGTTTCTCTCAAGGAATTTTTCTATTATTTGTGTAATTGTAAATATGTGGTCTTGTACACTTCTTCTGGTGTAAATCCACTCTGATTTTCTTCAATCTGATCCTCTACTCTTTTCCTTAGTCTCATTTCCAGCATCCTGGCACACTGATTCTTCACTATTTTATCTTTGTTTTCTTTCTTTATCTTTCATATCTTTGTCGTTTTTTTGTTCACCTTTTTCCTGCCCCGCATTGGCACATTTCTCTGTCTTTTTCGTCTTCTCCAGCTTTCCTTACATGTTTAGTCTTCTCTGTCTTTATTGCCTGTTTAAAAAAAAGAAAGACCTTAAATTTTCAATTAACTTCAATTTTTGAATCTACATGTATTTGGGTCTCATGATATCTATGACTAGATCTACTTTCAAGTCGAATTATAGCTTTTATAGTGGGCCTCCCTAACCGGCACTCAATCTGCATATTTTGAAAGAAAAAAACTTAACAAAAACTAGATCTAGTCTAATCTACAACAAAGAAAAGGACTCATGAGAGAATTTTTTTATTTTCGATTTAGAACTCAAATTTTCTTGTTTTTCTATTATTTCCCCATTGACAAAATTCGTGCGTAACTGGTGTTAGTGCAGTTTTCACGAGCGCAAATTGCCGACTTTTTTTTTTTTTTTTTTTTTTTTTTTTTTTTTTTTTAGACCATATTGTGCATGCGCGGGACTTAAAAGCATGGTTTATTTCTACCACTACGCACACTTCTGTAGTTACCGAAGGTGACGCAACTAGCGCATGGTCTATGTTTACGGCCTGTGATCCATGCGCTCCAGCAGTCTCTTTACAGCCATGCTCAGCGGCGCTTCAGAGTTCATCATACCAAACAGCATCCGGACAAATTCACAATACTTATTAATAGCTTGTCCAAACCGCCCCGTTTTCCGTTCACCACGACGCCGGTGCAGATTTCGCTAATTTTCAGTCCTATTCACCTTGGCCCCTCTGCTCTATACAACATAGTAGCGTAATGTGGCTTACAGTAACTTACACTATTGGACAGATCTATTCAAGCACTTTCCAACCATGTGTGTTGTGATAAGGAATGTGTAATACAACGTGCTCTCACACTCTAGTAAATGAGGGTGGTCCGAAGACAGGGTGGTCAGACGTGAAAGCCAGTGGCGAGCTGGTGAAAAACAAGCTCGCCAGACACCCCTCTCTCTTTTCTTTGCGTTAGCTCAATGAATGATAGTCGGCTTTGATTTGGCGAATGAGATTGTGCTAAAAATAGGCTTTCCAATGATACCCCGTAGTCCTGCCGATGTCAAAGTTAAGGGCTCATCCGAGGCTATTAAAGTTTTATATGCTCCATAGAGCCACTTACGTAAGAAATTCAGAGAAAACGAGCTCACCAAAAGAAAGCTCATTTAATTTTGCAATAGAAACTACTAGTGTCATTAAATTTTGACTTTACAAGTTACCACGACAGAGCTTTGTTTTATGCGTCCTCAATCGAAACTCGGCACAGCCTTCTAACTAGATCTAGATCTAGTAAGAAGCAGCACTGACCAGTCGCTTGGCTCAGGCCGTGGTTTGTAGTTCAGACTTCAACGCATCTCGCATTGCATGAGGAACAGGAGAGGGCGTTGGCGAATTGGCACCTCTGATGTTAAATCGATGTGTCTGATGTTAAATCGATGTGGTGCTCAGTGACTTGACAACAGCCAGATACATCTGAATATATACAGTGGTGACCACCTAACCTAAATGTCCGGTGCTTGGGAAGCAGAGAAAACGGGCATTTAGGTAAAAACTGGTTCACACCTTGTTCCTCGATTGAGATGCGTGCCCGGTCTATTAAAAACGACGGGTGATCGCATGCAACTTACAACATTAAGAAAGAGCCATGGGCGGATTCTGAAAGACTTCAATTCTAATTGCCCAGTGACAAACCAATGATCCAATGGAACAAAGACTGTGAGGTACAGTGGGTGGAGTTATGAAGAAAAGACTGGTCATCTTTTAATACTTTTATTACATTACAATGAAGGTTTCAATGCATGGCATATTGTTGATGGGCATAAAAGGCCTATTAGCGAGGAGATTACATTATGTATGATAAAAGCATATATTTTTATTCAATTACAGACGTATTTTATGATAATTTGGAGAAAATGATATCCGCAGTTGCCGTTGAGACCGGGCATTTAGGCGAAAATCTTGGCTTTGAAATGGGCATTTAGAGGGCAATTTATATAGAAAAAATTAGGTTTTTATTGAGATACAGGCATTTAGGTCAAACGGGCATTAAGGTGGCGGGCATTAAGGCGGTCACTACTGTACTTCCATATTCGCCGATTAGATCAGACAAATACATGTGTTCCTCCGGTACCAGATTGTCTCCAAACGTTAGATCTCGGTGAGATTCCTGTTGACCCCATGTTCCCAGACCAGCGAAGTCCTCTACACCTGTTGCACCGTCGTCGAAATCGTTGTCCTCGACTACAGTCACGTCACCTCGATAAATGGAATCACGTGCCTCTGTCGCATTGTTGAAAGCCTGCTGGTTATCCTGAACACAATGGGAAGACGAAACTCAACGGAAACCCAATAGGCCTTCTCATAGATCTATTACATTCTTCTCTCACTGAAGACTACAACAATCGATGGGGGCGTTGAAGATATTCGGCAACAATGGGTTTTTGTAATTGGTTGACACGCATGTCATCATACAGAGTATGATTGCCATGGGTAAAGAGACACAAGACCTTTCTCAAATGTTCTCATTGCGATGAAAGGAAGAAAGACGATCAGACTGACTACTTGGGAGACATATGGAGTGAGGGAGGAAATGGAAGAGTAAGGGTGACCAGAGCTGAGACAGCCAAGACTTAGTTGTTAAAATCTAGATGTCACACACACAGATACACACACACACACACACACAGACCTGCGTGACAGATTGTGTCACTTGAAAAGAAGAAGTTATTATGTTTATTTTTCACAGGAATTGACTCTCAAGCACTACATATTGAAGACTGACTTACAAAAATATTGTTGCATTTCGGCGAAGACAAGCCGTCGTTGTTGCAAATTCGGTTACATGAAAAAAACGTGTATTATGATGAATCATGCATTTTGGCGGCATGCAATTTGGCTACTGTATAAACGAATTGATACTAGGGCACACCAAAATGATTATGTCACAAACTCAATAGGGGTTTTAGACACACTAAAATAGATTACGTCATAGGCTCTCCTGTACTAGGTGAATCGCCTTCAAAACTACAAGTGACAGGGACTTTCACTTCTTGTCTCTGAATGGTTTATGATCTACAACCCCAGAAAAGTTGACTACTCAGGAAACCGTCCTTGCCTTTCACTTCGATCATTGAAGATGGTTACATCTAATTGGACGAGACGCTGGAATACATTAGTGAGCTAGGAAAGTGGGACTAAAAAAGCTTAAATGTTTGCTATTTGGTTTTCAGGAGTTGGTATGCACTTATTGGCTTCAAATTACAAAGATAAGAACAATGATACCAAAAACTCCATAACTGACCCATAAATAACTCAAATATTAGAACTTTACACTTGTTGAAGAATTATGCCTAAATTATAATTCTACAATTGTTTTTCTTATCCGAATTTGGTGGAACTTGGACTGACTTCCTTTTCTTTTAACACAGAATTCTTAATTTTATACTTTTGACTTCTCGCGATGAATATAATATGTTCGTTTTAGATTATTTAGGAGTCATCTGAAAGATAAAACACGCTGACTGGTCTACGGCCTTTGTGGACGTAGATTATGTAGGTGTATTTCAATAGTTAACAATTATTTTATTTTCCAAATGCGTAATTATGAAGATTATTTATGTGGGTAACCAACAGGGCTGTTGTAATATTCACCTTATTGTGACTTTTATGCTGATACCACTGACCAGGATTGAGAAATTTTGCTCAGAAATAACGAAAATACAAATCGATTTACAAAACCCCTGAAAAGGGTGTATCAATGTCATTTTTTTATGTAAAATCCATAAAAATGAACCATTTTTGATGAAACAAAGATAACTTTCAATATTTTAGTCCAATGTACGCAAACATATAAGAGCCAAACTAATTTGATATATTTAATTGGGTTTTTTTATTTTCCCCCTCATTTACGTAAGATATTGTATTGAAATCCTGGTCGTTTTGACACAGGTGGTTGGTTCAAGACCGTGAGGCAACTAGAAAAACCTCAGCACCCAGATTTGACGGTTTTGTCGGTTTAATTCCGAAAGGTCAAATCACTTTTCGAAGGATTTTTCTGTTGTGAAACAGCATATCATATTGCATCAAATAAAAGAGCTCCAGGCATCAACTTTCCTTCTCAGTAAATGAACTTTCACAGGAAAATTGTTTCAGATAGGAAATCGCAATACAAAATAAAATTTGCAGCATATTAAACGACACATGTGATTTGACTTAGCTGCATTTTCTATACCAAAACATTGATTGAGATATTTCTTTTTTTGCTCAATAGTTACCTGAGGTTTTCAACTCTGATCTCTGATCTCATAGTATAGATAAATGCATCTCACATGCAATGTTCCCTCTAAGCTGTGCACACCAGTGAGAAAAGGTACGCTCAGTTGAAAATGTCTGCCCACATCAATAAAACTGTTTTACATCATTCTCATGCACACAGCGCGCACAACTGGGATTAATTTGGTCAAGTTTTGCACAACACCCATAATGTACGTACACAGACTAGGAAAAGTTAGTGGAGACATTGGTCAAATGTGTACTATATGTATCCCATGTTTTCGATTTCCCAAGGGCTGTGTCATGCAAAAAACTGCCTTGAATGGACAATAAACATTTATTATTATTATTATTATTATTATTATTATTATTATTATTATTATTTTTATTATTATTATTATTATTATTATTATTATTGTTATTACAGTGGAAAATCTCTAAATGGGAATTCTCGGTGGATTGTAAATTTGTCCCGATTTGCCACGTTTTTCAATCCCCGGGGACCTAGGGATTTTGGTTTTCTCTCAGTAGTTTGAAGTATCTAAGTCCTTCTGTGAGTGGTAAAATGCAGAATTAAAGGAACAAGTAGCCACAGAATCAGTTGATCAAAACAAAGATGGCATTCATCAGTTTCCTTGGACAGTAGATAGATAAGACAGATAATCAAGAAGACATGGTGAATCGTTAAATCTCCTCGCGTGTGCACCCTTGTGATTGGCGGGTTAGGTGGGCAATAAAAGACTATGACATTGGATGTCTGCTTTCTAAGCGCCACCCCTTGTCAACATCGTACTGTATTGTTAGATGGACGAGCAAAGACTGGTTCGACGCCTGATTTCACACCTTCGTAATGGGTATCTGGTGTGTCTGGCTTATGGTCGTTGTGAACTGGCACTTGCAACATTGTGTACATATTGTGTAATGTATAATATGTGTAGCACTAATAGTAATACAGGTGTAATAATTGATGTAATAATTAACGCGGAAACAAAATTTGGATAACAAGTGCGTGTTGGAATACATCAATATCGGGGAAATGGTGATGATAATCAATGCAAGTCTAGAAACATTGTCCCGATAAGCCGAGGACCTTTCTCATTTAAAGAAATAAAATATATAGAAGAATTCTGTTCCTTGAAATGTCTTCCCGATAGACCGAGTTTCCCTACAGCTGTTAGCAGTTGCTCTTTTAGTTGAACGCCACCACTCTTTTAGTTGAGCACGACTGCGGCCGGCACTCTCTGCTAAAGCGTTAGGTCACGGGTCAAATTACCTGCCATTAGAATAATTCCCTATTGTGCCGTACGAGGAGAGATATATGGGCTTTTAAATCTGACTCATTGAACAACAATAAACAAGTTTTTAATTCATTTTTCTACAGTTGTGTATTTCCAAAACTGGTTGATTAATTACCAGCAAATGCAGTCATTGTTCATGATTAAACAGCAGAGTTATAATGAGATGAAAACCACATTTTCTTCACCAAGTGTGAACAAAATTTAATTAAAAATTAGATAAAACAAACATCCTGCCACGATGAAACATCATGCAATTTTACACATCAATATTTAAGTATTCGAAATAAAACTCACAAAGTTGCATTACTTCAACATCTCTCAAACCGAAGATATCTGCTGTGATACTTCCGAAAGTATAATTTTGTGCACAGAAAAAACAGTGTGGCGTGGCACCGGCAATGTTACACAGATCTCACAGTTAACATGATCTATGCATTAATTTGAATTTCAATAGAAAGGGCACATGGGTATAAAGCACAAATTTTTCGTTAACCACTTATTACTTGTTCATCTTGTCCAACTTTACCCCAGCCGATAGTCATTGTTTCTCGTCCCTCTAACTGCACGATTTACACACAAAGCTTTATACACAACTATTTATACACCAATATTACACGACACAGACAACAATTAAAATCGGTGAAAAATACCAGTCTGTTGATTTTGTCCATTTGTCCTGTTGCCTACATTTCATTGTGGATGGCACAGATGCTACCAAATCAGATGAGGTTTGCAATATTTGTGACGACATAATAGTATTTAATTGTTCTTCATGACTATGGATAACACATGCTCTCCTTTCTAATCTAGAAACTGATGAGTGAATGAGTTCACCTCTCTGCTCACCATGTAAAGCCATGCAAACCCATGGTATACAAAGTTTTTCTAAAATGTGTTGTTTAGGGATAACTCTTTTAAGAAAGTCTTTTCGATATAATGCCATATCTGTTTGAATTGATGAACTGATGGAACTGATTGCGTCTTGTGTTATTGGTCTGCCGTGAGATATTTTCACGTGAACGTCTGTGAATGCTTTGTTTAATTTGTTGAACTTATCTCTGGTGGCAATAGACATGTCAATAATGTCTTGTTTGCTTGTGTTTGCTTTAGTTGTGTCTACAATGCATGCAGCGATCTGCTCTTATACTTCCAGGGTAAGGTATTTGTAGCAATGGTTTTCTTTGAATGACTTACTGTGATATATATATGAATGTGGTGTGATTTTGTGAGAGTCTAATATTCTGTCAAGATTGGAGCATACAGGACCATATTGTGAGCTCAGTACTTCATGTTTCAGTTCAGATAAAGAGTATTCTTCTTTTGATAGCTCGTCCTGAAACTGTTTGTTCTGTGCTACCATCAGTACGAAAATCTGAGCACATGTGAATCTTTTTTCTCCTAAAGTTTCTCTGCCCTTCCCCAGTTTTTGCCAAACTCACGAATGGAGCCCTACACACTTATCTTCATTTTCTGGCTGTTTTGAAATGCTAACATCAATTTGATCTGAAGCTTCCTCTAGTAGGCAATGATGCCTTGAAACGACCTCTAACAGTATGTGGAGATATGGTGGGGCAGCTTTATTCACTTGCACATCTATAAGTGGCAGATGCAAACTGTTGTGATAAATGCCAACAGTCTTCTTCTGCCTACGGCCATATGTTTGAAATCTGCAAAAATCATTCTTTATTGTATTTAATGTTCGAGGGAGATAGTTGCATGCTCCTGACTGCATTGTAGACTTTGGTAACAAACACTACGAACACGGATATGAATCTTAAGCCCCAGATAATCCATACATTTAGGTTAAAAGTTTATCTCTTAGACTGTTGTAAAGTCGTAGTAGTAAAATAAACCACTGGATCAGATAATCTCACGTTGAATATATGTTGGTGTAATATTCTTACATGCTCAGTTCACGTTGAAATTTTGGTTGGAGGGAAAAAATCTACATAAATTCTTGAGAAGTTGTCGAAGTGTTGATATTTTCACTGATTTATAAATGTTATCTTCCAAACACAAAACCATAAACATAAAAAGTTTTCAAATTGATCGTGTCAGGAGTCGTAATTTGAAAATTAATATCACATAGGTACCAAATCAAACACGCATAGCAATATCCAGGAATAGGGCTTATTCCGCATTTGATAATAATATTTCGAAAAGTTATGACAGTAAAAAGATGCGACTTTCTCCAAGCAGCAGAGCAAAAGTCAAACATGAGACTGACACATAGAATAGATCGCTCCAAGTGATAAGACTATCAAGATATCAGAGATTGAAAATGGGCAAAATTTCGACGAGCTGAGTCATCATGACCTTGAAGGTATGATTTGCGGTTAGCACCCGTGACCTCGACTTGACAGGTGATTTATTACGCTTCATGGCGCGTGAGAGAGAATGAACGGAGTCAAACTAATATACTGAGTAAAGAGCCATGTCCTGATTCCCCGGGTTCCCGATTAGAGAGATTCCACTATATTATCTATATAAATAAAGCTTCATGTCTCAAACTTTGACCGCTTATAACTCAGGAACCACAACTGCCATATTTCACAGGTAGATTTCAAATAGCCTTCTCTAGGTTCTTTGCGAATAAAACTTTGGATCAAATCAGTATTTTAATTGATTAGGAAAATATTGTTTTGCCTGCGATCCGGGAAACTTTGATATTATCATTGTTACTCATTCCTTCATTTCCGGTCATTAGATATTATGCAAAGAAAAATCTGCCTCACCTGAGTATCGAATACTGTACCGGTACTTGATATCACATTGCATTCTGTAACCTATTGTGTAGTTCATCGTCGAAAAAAAAATAATGTGGTAAAAGAGTAATCATAATCACCATTGTCTACGAGCATGCTTGTTATTGTTATTTTTGAAGTGGCGACTTTTGTCTGTACCTCCTAGGGCCGGCTTATTAGTCTCTCGAATATGCATTGACTGTATCTTGGATTCAATCAAGCGGTGTGCCGCTAAACATTTCGGTGGATTTGTTTGCTGGAGTGTTTTTTGTCTGTAGTTGCTACAATTTTCAAGATCTCCTTCTTTGATAGTTTAGATATGTCTCCTTCCTTCCATTTTTTGAGGTATTATTCCCCCTTCTAAACTTTGCTAAAAAAAATCTGTATGGTGCATCTGCTGTTGTGATAGCATCCACCTTCAGAACCTCTGCTGGAATACCATCAGGCCCTGCTGCTTTGCCAGAGTTGAGTTGTTTTATGGCCTTGATCACTTCCTCTTTTCTGTGTATTTGCATATATGTTTAGTAAAAAAATTATAAACGTATGCTTTTGATTTTATAAATCTTTCGAAGTACATCCAATTTCTAATTAATGTCAATATATAGATCTATATCCAATATCTTCGATTTCCCAAGCATTATGTCAAATGAAAACTTGCCTTGATTGGACAATAAAGGTTTATCATTGATATCATCGAATCAATGACTTGGAAATACGAGGCAAAAGAGACAAACCAACTAAAGGCCTGTGACTGATGCGGCTTTTACACGACAATTTCATTTTATGCCTGCAAAGCGACTAAATACCGACTCAAACAAACAAAGAAAAAGAACAAAGAAAAAATCAACCCACCTGAAAACTATACAATACTGTAGGAATAGATAGAGCACTGGCACAAATTAGGTCTTTTCACAATCACTAAACTGACTAAACAGGGGAGGAAACATGTTTACACTGGAATCTAAATTCATTGTCTGTTACATTACGTAAGTCACCTGTATAGAACATCACCGACATGGATTGGAACATCTTCTTCTCCCATAGAAATTAAGCATTTGACCTCAGTATTATTATAACTGTTGTTTTTATTATTACTATTGCTATTATTATTATTATTATTGTTATTATTATTAATATTATTATTTTTATTATTATTATTATTATTATTATTATTATTATTATTATTATTATTATTATTATTATTATCTGTCCTATACCAGTGCCACAACCACCATTGGATGACCACTCTCAGCAATACCAGTAAATTACAGCTGTTGGTAGTACTCACTGACCATATAGACCTACTGCCAGGGATATAGACTTCCGTCTTCAATCATTACAAGCTCTATGATATTGATAATGATGGAAGGAAATTTGTTGTTTGCCATATGTACACATGTCACTCAGAAAACAAAGACAAAGTTTAATAAAGGCTTTTGAATTTATTAGAAGCCATCCTTTGATTTTCCTTTTCTTTTTTTTGATCTTGAATAAATTTGCCATTAAATACTTGATCACACGATTTTTCTGCAAACTGAATTTTTCTCCATTCTCCACCTGCTTCCCCTCTCTCCCATGCCTGTTTTCATTTGCGTTTGATTTATATCTAACCTTTGAAATTTCCCAATGCTATTCAACCCCCCCCCCCCCCTTTTCCCTTTTTTTCTCATTTGAGTTTGTGCATTTCTACTCTTGAAATATAAATTTGACGTTTCATTGAATTTCAAAATGGCTATTAGATGCTGCTATTGATTTATTTTTTCCATACTAATTGCTTCCAACTCTTCTTGCATGTAGTCTGTTTAGAACTACTGGATTTTATATCTGACTGTATATTATGCTTTTCATAAGATGAATATTTATATGCATCCTTAATGTTGAAAATTTTATTGATTGTAGAGTACATTAAGATCTTCAAGGCTTGAAATTTTGTTGTATGTGTCTGAACGTACTGAAAATATTGACTGTAGTAAGAGTATTTTGAATAGTCACTTAAATGTAAAAGTGAAATTAGATTGAATGAAAAGACGTGGTGGCAGATCATAAGTTTGATTAAGGGGCAATTTTTTTTTCGAGAGAGTCAGGGGTACCAGCGCAATATGTGGAAAACGATCAATCAAAGTAGCCATAAAAACTGATTAAGTTTACGAGGTGTAAATTCTGTGTGATGTAGACATGTTCTATGATATCAATATTCGTTTGAGCTGAGATGACAAAATATTTGTCATCTTTTATTATTTTACCATGGAGAATTCTCACTAACATATAGGACTAATCACCTACAATTTCTTGAAAAATAAAAATGAATGCTCACCAAGTTTTCACGTACAATTGTTGGATGATGTTGATCTGCCTGCAAGGCATGCTATATCTCTTCACCTTATCTTGCCATACCAAGACAAGTATTTGCCTTAAATCAAATAATGACTGGCATTTCGTGTCTGCTTGATTTTGGCGACATTTTTGCTTATAATTATAACATGAAGATTTAATTAAGGAATCTGCAGAGAGAAAGGCCCTGCAAAGGTCAAAGACAATTAAATGATATGGTCAGGTTGGCTTCTTGGTGCAATGTCATGAAATTATTGGGAAAATGCTTTCTTTATTCTACTCTTATTCAACATCAAATCCATGTCATTTGTTGACCATTGTGTTCAAACTAGATGTGTTAAATGACTATATGGATGTCATAGCATCTAAATAAATTGTGGCTGAACCGTAGTGTTGTGAGCTTTTAATCATGATGACACTGGTTCAAACCCCACAGCTGGCACAGGTTGGGTTTTTTTCACAACGTTGTATTCTTAGGAAATGTACTTCACACTATTTTCCTTACTTAACTCAGGTGTGAATGAGCACCCAGCTATAGGCAGACGAAAAATCTTGTCAGAGTATTAGTATGAGGCTGGCGTACTGTATGCTCCCCAGGGAGTTAAGAGGACTTTGAACGAAATTGCCTGCTGGGGGATGAATGATGTACAGTTGGTGAGCCTGCACTTGTGTAGGGATACAGCCTGTAAATCCATTTTAATAATGTTCGTTCTCAGTCATCCATCTAGGTCTGCTGGTAGTATACATAACATCAACTCAAAGAGAATAAAGTTACTACTAAGCTTAGACTAATTACTTAGAGTTATTTTTGCTAGTGTTAAAAGAAATAACCAATGCAAGGTTTCCTTCAGGAAAGGCTTGTAGCAAACTGAATCCTTCAGCTGTAGATGGGATCCAATTCAGCTAAGGTTGGATGAGATATAAATATAGACACGTGTTCAGTAGTTTTCATTAGAACACAATGTCATGTCAGGCTTGGGAGAAGTAGGATATAAAATCCATGACCTCAGTCTGTAATGTAACTGTTTCAGAGCTATGATTTGGTTTGGCATTTTTTTTCCATTTGACCAGAATCATTTATTTAAGTGTACAATTTGACGAGGTTAAGTTCACTTTCGTGCAAAAAAATCACCTTGACTTGTTTCTCTTCATAACTATTATGGTTGATTTATTTAGATGCTGATTCGGATCCACCTAATTAACTCATAGAGCTGTTTTCATTATGACAATACCTGCACATACATCTACACTAAATTCTACATTATTGCTGCAAGTCTACTTACTTACTCATTGCTGTTGGTTTGCAAGAAATTTGTTGTGCAACTATTCATCATAAATGAATATATTGTAGTTGTTTTGAAACAATGTAACTTACTACAAAATTAAATTTTGAAATTATGTGAAAACTCTATAGCACTAGCACACATTTGATTATGTACTAGAATGTGGCCAGAGTGTTCTTTTATTGACTCTTGGAGAACAAGAAATTGTTGATTGACAGTATCAAATAACATATGTGAAATAAGATTATATTTGGGCCTTTGTGCCAGGCAAGCCAACAGTTCTGGCCGAGAAATCTCATTAAATCCCATTAAAGCCCAGGTAACTTTTCTTGTATGTGAGAGGTGTTTTTCTCTGTAGTAACTGATATTCCATAATATTAATAGCTATGGCTAACTCAATTCATTTTTGTTGCTAAAGTATGCTTAAATTTCCCTCACAATAAAAGCTCTGAAACATCCTTTCCTTGTAATGAAATGATCAATGCTAGCTATACCCATGAGAAATAACAGAGAAAACGTGTTTTTCTTATCCACCACACCATTCATTGTTGTAGTAATTCACATGATTAACCATAGCTTTTACATAGCCTATAACAGCGATGGTTTACTGTTGAATCTGACAGTAGTGATAGAGACCTCTCACTTTTAATTTCAGTTTTAGTTATTTTCATCTTCAAGCAGATCTGCTTTTGGTTAATAATCTGATCAAATACGTTAAATATTCAATCATAGCATATCAGGGTATTGCTGTTTCTTTCATCAAGTTTGAAGCTGGAGATGCTGTAATAGTTTTCCCCTATAATCATTTGAACAGTCATTGAACACAATGTAGCTTCGATGTTAATGACAGAATCATGAAATTTATATATTTAAGTTGGATTTCTCTCTTAGCTCATTTACATGTCCATACATTTTTACCTGTTGCCTGTAAAATTATTGTTCTGATAACTGAAATAAACAACTTATCACAATATACTCAAACCTCGTTTTCCCACCCCCACCTCCCACCCCTCCCCCACCCCGTTATTCCACCACTCTTACTTACCACCAGCTTTTCACCTTGGTATGAATCTGACATTTTTTAAAAGAACACTACTCGTTATACTGCCACATTGCATCACCACCCCATTCACTCAATTCACTGAGTTGATGCAAATGGGCATACAAAGTAGAATCTAGTTTGGCTTGGTCACAGATCACGGAGTCAAAGTTGACAGACACCCTGTACACACAAACACACACAAGGATCACTGCCATGTCTGTCTTAGTACACCTACACTTACACTAACTTACAGAAATGTCACTGACCCAAGTGACACAAGGCTTCTTGTTTATTAGAATGAGAGTATTAAAGGTTTGGAGGCGTTTGTTGTCCACTGCTTAGGCCTTGGTCAGCAGTATGAAGAGCAACATCGGCATAGGCCCAGATCGCATCATCTTGACAATTAGAATAGATTGATGGAGTAGACATGGCTTTGATTGGATCGAATTGAGTGACGAGAACTTTCCTTCACAGCAGTGTCATAATCATATCATATCATCATATATTCAGAGGCTATAAAGTATATAGGTCATTTGATCTTTAAATGCTCCATACGCCTTAAAATATTCATGGAGTTTTATAAATGATTGAGCATATAGTAATCAATAAGAACAGTGCACGTTCATTCATCATACAAATATTTTATATTATAGAGTTCCATATCAACAGCATTTTTAAAACAATTAATACTGTTTTTGTTTTTGTTTTGAACAGTAAATTATTCCATAATTTGACCGTTCGTATGATAAAAATTAAGTAGAACTTCCATATCCTCGAGTAAAATTCACATGAGAATAGTTGAAAAATGATTTATAATCAATATTATCTATATTATGAACAATTTTATACGATTGGATAAGATCCCCTGTTTTCTTCTGTATTTCAGTGAGGGGAGTCGAAGAAATATTAATCTTACATCATATGATATATGACCATGTTCCAATTCTCCTAAAACCTTGTCGCTCGTCTTTGTACTTTTTCTGAAAAAAATGATTGTCGTTTAAATAAAAGGCTCCATGTACAATTTCCATATTCCAGTATAGGTCGAATAACAGTTTTATAGTGTAAGAAGCATGTTTACATCCAAACATTCTATTTGCCTTATTAATGCATTCATGATTATGAATATGTTCATCAAAATTCAGATTCTTATCAAAGATTACACCAAGAGATCCTTTTCTGACTCTACAAAGACAAGTAACTGGATCTATTGGTGTCAACAAAATAAGAAATCATACTAACATAGGGTTATTTTTACCAACATACATGACCTTACATTTGGAAATATTGAAATCCAATTGCCATTCTTCAGACCATCTAAACAAAGAGTATAAATCATTTTGCAATGCCGAATAGTTATTAGTCTGGAAATGATTTTTTGTATCATCCACAAATATTTTGCAAGTAAAATTTATTTTATTAGGAAGATCATTTATACATATATAAGAAGGCCCTATCACACTACCTTAGGACTCTCTGACAGCGATTTGATAGGAAAGATTATATATCACCAACTATACCGTAAGCCGGAAGCTTTACAAAGAGTCTTTTATGGGTACTGCATCAAAAGCTTTGCAAAAATCCAAATATATAGCATCAATAGTATTTTTATCATCAATATATTTAGTGAAATCTTCCATAACCTCCAATAGTTAGGTTATACAAGAACGTTTACTGCGAAAGCCATGCAGACATTCAGACAACATATTGTAAGATTCAAGAAATGTCATTATAAAGACCTTTAAAATGGATTCAAGTACTTTACATATGATGTATGTTAGACTTATTGGACGATAATTTTCTCCGTCTCATCTATTTCCTTTTTCAACAATAGCTGTAACATCAGCTAATTTCCAGTCATTTGGTACAATTCCTGTTTTAAGAGAGTTATTGAAAATAATAAAAAGAGGAAAACTTATGTCATTAGCGATGTCTTTCAATAAATGTAAATGGAGACAGTCAGGCCCAATACTTTTCGTAAGATCCAGATTAAGTAATCTATTCAATTTTTCGTTCTCTGAAATGACTATGTCAGATAAATAGTTACCATTAATAAATTCACATAATTAAGGTATGTTTGTATCATCCTCATTTACAAAAACACTAGCGAAAAAATTAATTTAGCATCTTAGATTTTTCACAGTCACACTTGTCATATTACTATTACATGTATTACCATTCGCTGCCTTTAGAGCAGAGATCCCTGTTTTTGTCTTTAATTTGGTATTTACATACTTCCAAAAACCTTCGGATTTCGTGTTTTGATTTCAGTTGTCCTTTTCTTTTCAAAGATGTTGTGGTCTATTTAATTATACGTTTTTTGTAGCGTTTCTTACATCAATATATTTGTAATAATCACTTATATTTCTATGTTTCAAAAATTTCTTAAACAATATATTCGCCTTATTAACAACATGTCTCTTAACATTTCTAATCATCCATAAAGTATAAAAGGTTTAAGATTGTACACAATTTTGTTTAAGTGGAATATTAGATTCAACATCTTTTAACTTATTTCTAAATAATACACATGCTTCATCAGCATTCATGTCTGTTAGAATATTCCAATCAGTATTGTTTAATTCTTTTGTACAATTATCATAATTTCCTCTATAATAATTGCATCGTGGAAACTGATCAATTTTTGATTGAGTTCATAAATTAAGAGATATATGCAGTACACCGTGATCACCTTTTCCTAGCTCTACACTTTTTGTATAATTACCATCACTACATAGAATGAGATCAAGAATATTACTGGTTTGATTTACAAGATTTATAGTTAATAATAATAATAATAATATATTTCATTTGTATAGCGGCCAGTCCCATCTTACGACAGTTCTAGGCACATTTATACATACATAGTAAAAAACATGAGCAATGTACATATACAAAATAAAAGATATAATTAAATAAATAAAAAAATAAAATTTTAATAAAGGAATCAATAAATCAATAAATAAGTAAAGAAAAAAAAATCTAAAATAAATACATGAAAGCATAATATCATTTATAAAGGTGTATGGTACATGAATTAAAATCACATAATTAAAACAACTACTTTTCTTCTAAGAAGCATCGCATGATGTATGTTTTAAGATGTTTTTTAAAAGGTGTTTTCCGACGTGTCGAACATAGATCGTATTGACACTGACAGCGGAAGAGCATTCCAGACGTGATGACCTGCGTATTTAAAAGAGCGCAGTGACAATTTTGTCAAGCCTTTCTTTGGGGAACACTTAACAGATATTGATTTGTAGATCTTAGTTGGCGAGATGGAACATAACCAAAGATCAGATCATTTAAATAATTTGGAACTCTATCAGTTTTACATTTGTGACACAATGTCGCAATTTTGTATATTATTCGTTTATCGATCGGAGCCAATGTAGAGACATAGGGGTAATGTGTTCATATTTCTTTTTCTTCAAAAATCACTCTGGACGCATGGTTTTGAATACATTGGAGCTTATGAGTCAAGACATCAAGGTAAATTATAAAACAGGGAGTTGCAAATGCAATAATCAATCATGGAAAAAATGTGTGCTGAAGTCAACGTTATAAGAGAACTTAGATTTTAAAATTTGATAAGTGGTTTAATCGTCTGATTTCGAGGTAAAGAGTTTTACAGAAATGATTTATATGATGTTCCATAGATAAATTATCATCGAAATATACCCCAAGATTTTTAGCGTTCTGCGTGAATTTTATTTCTTCGTTTTCGACCCTCATAGAGTTAGTTCCGTCAAGCCAACTGAGATTTTTTGGATTACATAGTAATATTTCAGTTTTTCTTGATTCAGTTTAAATTTGTTAGTAGACATCACGCTTTTACATGAAATATACATTATTTCATGGATTTCAAAAATATAATTTGTATTTATAGACATGGCAGATTTGTAAAGTTGCGTATCGTTAGCATACATGTGATAGTTTACCCCATGCTGTTTGACAATATCACCAAGCGGTTGTGTATACAATGTATATAGTAGGGGATCAAGCACTGACCCTTGTGGAATCCCATACTTGAGTGGAAAAGGAGAAGATTGCACTTTATCAAGAGAGAGATTGGGTACGATCAAGAAGATAGATATAAACCAGTCAAGCACAGTGCTTTCCAAAAGTTTTGGAAAGTCGCTCAATAAGAATAGAGTGGTCAAGTGTGTCAAATGCGGCGCTTAAATCAAAGCAGGGTTACGACTGACACTTTTTTATTAAATCAGCAGCGTACAACAAATCATTTTGTATCTTAAGCAAGTCTTGTGATATTGTCTGTAAGCTGACTAATTGGTTCAAATAATTTGGCTCTTTAATAGTTGGCCCTTTAACAGTCTGAATTAATGAGGCATATCTAATTGTTTCAATGACCAACGACTCTGGGTTCACATTACAAGGCCCCTTTCAATCTATAAATGGAAAGTTTAAAAAAATCACCGATTACCACTCGCCATGGGAACCGGGGACCTCCCCAACAGAAGAGGGAGCAGAATAGTTACCCGGCCGCCTCTCCATCCACGCGTGTCGTAGAATGCGACTAAGGATGCCGTGGCTGCCGCGGATTGCGAATGGCAACAAGACAGGATGTCGCCTATGCATTACAATCCCTTTTGTGGCGCAGAGGCGACATCCCTTTTGTTTTATTTTTGTCTTCTATCCACCCACTCTTTCACTTTCATGCTCTATCGTCATGTCTTAATCTTCTCCCCTTCTTACTTCTTATTCACCTGTGGGAACCCGGGACCTTTTCAACAGAGAGAGGAGCAGAATAGTTTCCCCACCGTCTCTCCATCCATACGTGTAATAGAAGGCGATTAAGGATACCATGGCTGCCGCGGGTTGCAAATAGCAACAAGGCAGGGTGTCGCCTATGCATTACAAGCTCTTTTGTGACGCAAAGGCGACATTTTTCTTCTCTTACTTTTCCACTCCTTTTTGCTCTATCGGCATGTCTATGTCTCCTCTTCTTTCTACTTCTTGGTCCCTACTTTTGGGACTAAACCTTCCCTTAGTAGTGGGCGCCTCGTTTCCCGTGAGGTCCATGCGAACTCAGTGCACACATTTTCCTCTCTTGTCCCTGTTGCTCCCAGCTTGACCTTTGCTCCCAGTAACCGAATCATTGGGAGCGTCTCATATTTCATCATCACAAACTGAGTGCACGCCTCTCAATATTTCCGTGCCGTTCCCAGTTGCTGAGCCGATAGGCCTACCGAACGTTTTATCTCGCAACTAAAATTTCTCCCATTTTCTCCAGCAAGAACCGAACACATTAAATTTCGTCGTTTTTAATTGTGTTTTGTTCATCATACATGGAATTAAACGAAGCTCTCATTCCTGCTCTGCAAAAACGACAGCCAATGTATGATAAGAGTGATGATAATTACTCAAATTGAGTTTATATAGCAACACAGTGGCAAGAAATTGGAACAGAAATTGGGCTCGATGGTAAGTTTATCGTTTTTCCTTTTACTTTTGAAATTTACTCCCCCCCCTCCCTCCCTCTTTCTCTCTCTCTCTCTCTCTCTCTCTCTCTCTCTCTCTCTCTCTCTCTCTCTCTCTCTCTCTCTCTCTCTCTCTCTCTCTCTCTCTCTCTCTCCTCACTCCCTCCCTCCCTCTCTCTCTCTCTCTCTCTCTCTCTCTCTCTCTCTCTCTCTCTCTCTCTCTCTCTCTCTCTCTCTCTCTCTCTCTCTCTCTCTCTTTCTCTCTCTGTGTCAAAGCTGTTGGAGTTAGTTTATTCACCATCGTTTTCTTCCTTATGATTTCCTGTCAGACGGTGTTCACCTCAATCGACATGGCGTCGTCAAGCTGACCGCAACGTTTTCACGCTTCCCCTGATGCCGGCACCAACCATGATTACAATACAACCCAATATTTGGCCGCCAAAATGTTTCGTACAACTATGGGCCTTTGATTTGAACTCCCCATGCGTCTTGCAAGTCAAATGAGTCTTCCATGACGTTTCTCTTTTCATCTGTTTGGTTTAGTAGGAACTTGGTGTTCCGACACTGTTCCAGACTGCTTTCTTCATATCAATAAGTATTATATTATATGCTTCGTAAAGATCCTACTTCTTTAAATAGTACTGGAATAGTTGTCTATGTCCAGAATAACCTAAACTTGATTAGACGAGTGAACCTTGGACCAAATGATATCGAGTGCATATGGATCGAACCCTTCCCTCCCCATTCCAAGCATTCTATTTTAGCTTGTATTTTATATCGTAACCCGAAAAAACTAAACGATTGGTTCTCACGTTTTTCTAAAATGATGGATAATGTTTGGTTTTCAACAAAAAAATGTTGTCCTCTTAGGAGATTTTAATATCAATATGCTTAAAGACAACACGAAATGGAGATGTATAACAGATTGTCTCAATCTCCAACAGCTAGTACATTTTCCACAAGTGTTTCCCAATCCTCCTCTACTATCATTGACCACATCTATACTAACAGTCAACTTGAGTCTGTTTTCGTACCTGAATGCTCTGTGAGTGATAATTTTTCAGTATGCTGTTCCTGGGTTGCAAAAAATACAAAATTCCCTAAAACTAATCACACTTATGTAACCTTCCGATCCTTTAAATCTTTTCAACCTGATCTCTTCCTATAATATCTGTTTTCTTCTCCCTTTATTTAACCTGATTTATCAATTTTAATGATCAAACGATTGCCTTGACATTTTGCTTGCCATATTTTTGTATGTTCTAAATAAGCACGCCCCGTTTGTGACAAAAAGGGTAAAACATCACAGTAAGCCACCGTGGCTGAACAATGACGTACTTTCTGCCATCAGGTTACGCGACAAGTACAAACGAGAAAAACCCTATGAAGACTACAAGAAACAAAGAAACTTAGTCAAATATCTCATTAGAAATGCAAAAAGGCAAACATCAAGCACTTGATAGGACCCAACAAAGACTCGGCATCCCTTTGGCAGGCAATCAAATCTTCCTCTCCTTCTGATCCACCCTGCTTATCCAGTTCCTTGTCGCCTAATGCATTCAATACTCACTTCTCCACTATGAGCTCTCAACTAACTTCTCATCTTGTGGACTCTAATCCCAACCTTACTAAACTGATCGATTTCTGCTCCCATAAATTTGATGATCACCAGTCTCCTTTCTTTGTTCCGTTCATGGAGGTTCACGAGGTCTTCAACCTAATAATGTCCATGAAGCCGAGTAATACTTCTGGAATCGATGGAGTAAGTGCACGTATTCTGAAACTTGCCGTTCCTTGTGTAAGTGAATATCTCACTTACATCTACAATATGTATATCGAAAGGTGTTTATCCGCAGAAAAAAAAAACACGCCAGATTGATGCCTCTGTTCAAAAGCGGTGATAAAGACGACACAAATAATTATCGTCCAATCTCAATTTTGTCCGCTCTCTCCAAACCTTTCGAAAGACATTGTCACTTTCATCTAACCAACTACTTACACTCCTATGATCTCATTCATGCGAACCAGTCAGGTTTCCGTGCTAATCACTCCTGTGAAACTGCACTCCTAAAGCTTACTGAAAACTGGTTGTCTTCTATGAATGAAAGCAAAATGACAGGAGTAATTTTCGTTGATTTTTCTAAAGCCTTCGATCTGGTTGATCACAATATTCTTCTAAAGAAATTGGCAATTTACGGGTTATCCCCAATGACATTGACCTTTTTCAACTCATACCTTTCATCACGGACTCAACAAGTAGTCTTACAGAATAAGAAGTCCTCAATCCTTCCCACTGTAGTAGGGGTTCCATTCCATATTAGGACCATTGCTGTTCCTATTGTTCATCAATGACTTACCACTATTTTTACCACATATTTGTTGTGACATGATTGCAGATGACGCCACATTAAGCAAATCTGGTTCCGACCTGGAAATAATCAACAAAGAGCTAAACATTAGCCTAACACACCTCATGTACTGGTGTCGAGCCAATAAAATGGCAATAAATCCCATTAAAACAGAGTGTATGCTCATAGGTACACGTCAGAAACTTCAGAGATGTTCTAACTCTCTCAATCTAACACTTGATCATGCAAAACTCAAACAAGTCTCCGTCCACAAAACTTAAGGGATAAAAATCGATCAATATCTCTTGTGGGACAAGCATATATCTTGGCTTTGCAAGACTGTCTCCTCAAAAATCTTCTTATTGAACAAGATCAAATTCGTCATTGACTTCAACTGTCGTAAAATATTTTACTTTGCTTATATCCAGTCTATTCTCACCTACTGTAGTACGGTTTGGGGAACATCTGCACAGTCCAATCTTGACCATCTTATCTCCCTACAGAAAAGGGCGGTAAAGGTAATTTACGTTGCAGCCGTCCGCCAGTAGTTCCGATTTGTTTCCCGCCATAAACATCCTTCCTCTTCAAAAGCTGTTCGCCCAAAGGCGCATGATGACCATGCATAGTGTCATTACAAAAACTGCAAAAGCTGTTCGCCCAAGGTATTTACAAAACTGAAACTATTCAAATTTAAAGATTCACCCTTATGGATCTCAATCAGAAAACCTGTCTTTACCGCGAGCTAATACTGACGTCTACAAACGTTCCCTCAGCTACTTGGGAGCCAAAGAGTGGAATGCCCTTCCTTCCTTAGTTCGAAATCGGAGTGAGACACTCAATTTCAAACATGCTCTCGCAGGGTATATTTAGACTGGGGAGCAGTCCGATGTCTTTACAGACGTAAATGTCTATTGGAAAATGGTCTCGTTAGTATTACTATCGGTACTATTTCCGGTATACGTAATTTCATTATCCTTCTTCCCCGTTTCATCCTCATCATTAGCATCTCCCATTAGCATCTTACTTGTAAACATTATTCATTTTAATCACTGTTGATGTTTTCTTCATCAACAGCATTCAAATACCTCTCTCATCAACAACACACAGCCATCTTTATCATTAACAATTTGTTTTCACCTTCACCATCATATCGTCTTCATTGGTAGAAACTTGTAAACTCTTTCATCCTCCTGTCATGACTATTTGCGTCTTTATTCATGTACATGACTGAGTTTTCACTATGTTTAACCATCGTTAAATCATTAAATGTATAACTATAGTTGCTCTTATATCACATAGTTCAATAATATTAAATGCTTAATGTCATCTTCAGAATAAGCAACGTCATTATTTATGTACTATTATTATGCATGTTCAATTATTGTTCTTATAGCATTATTATTATTGTTATTATTATTATTATGTTATTATTATTATTATTTTTATTATTATTATTATTAGTAGTAGTATTATATTATTATTATTATTATTATTATTATTATTATTATTATTATTATTTTATTATTATTATTATTATTATTATTATAATAATAATAATTATTATTATTATTAGTATTATTATTATTATTATTATGATCATTATTAGTAGTAGTAGTAGTAGTATAATTATTATTATTACTATTATTATACTATTATAATAGTTTCCATAATTATATGTACAATCTATGGTTATTATTATTATTATTATTATTATAATATTATTATTATTATTATTATTATTTTTTTTTTTATTATTTTTTTCTGTCTTTGTTACTGTCTGTCTTACTATTACTATTATTATTACTACTGTTTTTATTTTCCGTTCCACTGTTGTTATTTATATGTTACAATCTGTGGTTTTGTCATAAAGGGCTCAATCCCTCCCAAGCCTCCCTCCTAATTGTTTCCATTTTTCCCTCCCCCTCCCCCTCAATCTGTCTGTCTATCTGTCTGTCTGTCTGTCTGTCTCTCTCTCTCTCTCTCTCTGTCTCTCTCTCTCTCTCTCTCTCTCTCTCTGTCTCTCTCTGTCTCTCTCTCTCTCTCTCTCTCTCTCTCTCTCTCTCTCTCTCTCTCTCTCTCTCTCTCTCTCTCCTCTCCTCTCCTCCCTCTCTCTCTCTCTCTATCTCTCTCTCCCTCCCTCCTCCCTCCTTCCCTCTCTCTCCTCCCTGCCCTCTCTGTCTCTCTCTCTCTCTCCTCTCTCTTCCTCTCTCTGTCTCTCTCTCTCTCGTCTCTCTCTTCTCTCTCTCTCTCTGTCTCTCTCTCTCTCTCTCTCTCTCTCTCTCTCTCTCTCTCTCTCTCTCTCTCTCTCTCTCTCTCTCTCTCTCTCTGTCTCTCTCTCTCTCTCTCTCTCTCTCTCTCTCTCTCTCTCTCTCTCTCTCTCTCTCTCTCTCTCTCTGTCTCTCTCTCTCTCTCTATCTCTCTATCTCTATCTCTCTCTCTCTCTCTCCCTCTCTCTCTGTCTCTCTCTGCTCTTCCCTCCCTCCCTCCCTTCCCTCTCTGTCTCTCTCTCTCTTTCTCTCTCTCTCTCTCTCTCTCTCTCTCTCTCTCTCTCTCTCTCTCTCTCTCTCTCAAAAGAGATCCCATCGACAATCTCTCTCTCTCTCTCTCTCTCTCTCTCTCTTCTCTCTCTCTCTCCAGATCTCCAAGATCTCTCAAAGACTGCTTTCAAAAGTCCGAGCTCTCTTTGCAATAGTGTCGGAAAGCTCACAGGCAAGCGAAGTTCCTATATGATTTTATGCCTTTTTGTTGCCTCATATAAGGGACCACAACATCAAAGTGCCTAAAAGGCTGGTAAAATTGAATTTGCAATAGTGGGTGAAAGCTCACAGGATCGATCACACCGTCCCCAGTCACAGGCATCGACTCACGGGACGCACCACTCCCACTCCAAGACCTAGTGTTGCTCTCTGTCTCCAAGATCTATCCATAAATCATATGGATGAAGAATCTCCTTTCATCAATCGGTAAAAAACTATCTCTACAGATGAGGATGAAATGTTTTGCCTCCATCCTTCCCTCCTCCCAGATCCCGCTGAAATACATCTGATCTCTCAAATGACAGAGGGTATGCAGACCAGCACGTTCCCAAATCCAGGGTATCCAGACCCTTCCCAAATGACAGAGGTCTCTCTCCACTCTCAGCCTCTCTCTCTCAATCCAATACTCTCTACGACTCTCTCATTAATCAATAAATCATCTTCTCACCTTGTGTCCAATCCATCTATCCGTTTTGTCTTATCTCTCTTACACCTTGTCTCTCTCCATCTATCCATCTTTCTCTCTTACGTCCTGTCTTTCTATCTGTCTGTCTGCTATTTTTCCTAAGCGTCTCGACGATCATCAAATGCCAAGAAAGAATTGGTCTTGTTCATTAAAGTGTCTTGTGGACTACTTTAAATGTGCATAACGCCGGGTCCATGTGGGGTATATGTGCAATATAAGTGCTCCCATCACCATCTGTCTCTCTGACGTGTCTGCTCTCTTTCTCTCTACCACGGTTTATCCAATTCTATGTGAAAAACCGTGAGCTTTTAAGTGGCTTTACAAGCATCCCAGGCCAACAGCAACACTAAACACGCAGATGATATGGCTAGCACCACCCCCGATTTATTCGAACCTGTAACCTTCCGATTACAAATCGGACACTGTCTACCACAAGACCACAAGCTGCATGAAGGGTTTAATGTAAAAACAGATATACCCAAAGTTAAACATTAAACAAAGACAGGAAAAAAGTTACATCAGCATTCCCCCACTTTTTTTTGTAGTTCATAGTACAAACATCGACTCACAGGCAGAGGAAAAAGGCATCACTCCCCACTCAAGACCATGTTTCTGCTAGGAAAAACCCTTCAAATTCAATCTTGATCAATCTGATAACGATATGCCAGTAAAAGTCATCTTTCTTGAAGATAACGGCTTTCGAAAAATTTCATTTCAATGTGGTCCGATGAGATGAAGAAAAACTTTGAAAAGAAACTACATTCGATATAGGAAACAAAAAAATTTCTTCCATAGTTTCTCCAAAATCACCTCTTGGTAGAAAAATGCTTTGTCCACTAACTTACCCAAATGGTTTTTGCCAGGCGTCTTCTTTTCATCAAAACAATAAATACATTGATAAAAGATTGCACAAATGACAGAGGGTAGCAGACCAATACGGTGTCACCACAACAAATGACAGAGGGTGCAGTCAAAAACGTGCCACATTCGTGTCTTTCCCCCTTTTCGCCGATCAGGGAATAGGAAAAGTCAGACAGGGAGCAACAGGGACCGGAGAGGAAAATGAGTGCACTGAGTTTGAGCGTTTAGGCGGAAAAGGGAATCCTGGAGGTTGAGTTGAAGCACCCTTTCTGGGTGTCTAACCAAATCTCTGGAGGCTAAGACGGGCGGGTGGTATGGCCTCACACTGCTCAACGGGTGGGGCACAATATCGATAACGGTGTCTTTGGGTCCAATCTTGGTCGGGGGGAGGGGGCTGGCAACTTTACCCCTATGGCGGTGAGGGTGCTTGCTTCCTCTCGACAAAGAGTATAACCTCAAGTATGTCCTGACAGGCGGAGCCTGTCCCTTGTTGGACGCACAGTAAGCATGGGAAGCTGCTGAGGCAGTAATTAAACAAAATTATTTAAATGGATTCTAAACAAAACCTTTTACCGCAACCCCCCCTAGCAAGTCCCAAGCGGGAGGAGCAGGTGCGCCTCCCGCCCACGGCAAACGGAAAGCTTATGTGCGACGAGGTTGAGAGCATTTGGAGCATATGTACATCCTTGAGGTTGGCCACGTTTTCTGGTGTCCAAATCGAAGGGATGAAGCTTGAAAATGTAGCGCCACTCAGTGTCTTCAAGATAGCTCGAACACTGAGATCTAGTGGCGTGATGAGCCACATCATCACCCCCTGTCCTCCTCTACCCCAGACCCCCTCCCTTCCTCCCAGACCCCACAATCGTCACCAATCCCACCCCCTTTTATCTACTCAACGAACTCCAGCCCTTCCCTTCCTTAAAATTCCACCACCTCCCGCTCACCCCCATTTCCCAAACTATAAACGAAGCCGTCGGTTTCCAAATAGCATGGTGGACTGATCCTTGCGACCTTCAGCCTAAAAGTACAAATATAAATTAAATTTAAAATGGATATCATGCTGCAGTGGAATGTGAGATGTGTAAGAGCAAGCTATAAGAACTAATTTTATTATATAATTCAAAGAGTCCTCTTGCCCTGGCACTGCAAAAAAAAAAGTACGCCGCTGCTGTTCTGGACAGAACGCCTCCCGATTCCAATAGCCTACCGGTTACTGGAGCCAGAGTCAAAACAGCCTCGGCGCTCAGACACAGACATTTTTAAAACGCTCAAATACAGCAACTCGAATTAAAATGTTCATTTCTTACCAAAAAGTGTTCATTACTCAACTAAACAAACTTTCTGCAACATATATAATCATGTCGGTGACCTCTCTCTCTCTCTCTCTCTCTCTCTCTCTCTCTCTCTCTCTCTCTCTCTCGTCTCGACGTGTAAAATCTTATCTCTCTCTCTCCTCTCTCTAAACTCTAAAATTACCAGTCTCTCTGGCGTTACGTCTCCTTGGGAAAGAAATATAACTCAAATTTTTCCGCCTTATCGGGGACGGGCGTAAAATTCGGAGGTCTGTGTTCATTAAAGTCTTGTGTTAAGGCATCATTTTACATACATGCGCACGTTAAAATGTGCATAACGCCGGGTCCATGTGGGGTATATGTGCAATATAAGTGCTGTACATCATTATCACCATCTGTCTCTCTGTCTGCCTGAACGTGTGTCTGCTCTCTTTCTACTCTATCTACAGTTTCTCTTTCTGTCTATCGGATTGTTTATCCACATTCTATGTGAAAAACCGTGAGCTTTTATACAAAACGCTTTACAAGGGATCCCAGGCCAACAGCAACACTAAACACGTAGGACGAGACATGCAGCCTATTAGGCGCTAGCACCACCCCCGACGGAATTCGAACCTGTAACCTTCCGGTTACAAATCGAACTGTCTACCACAAGACCACAAAGCCGCATGAAGGGTTTAATGTAAAAACAGATATACCCAAAGTTTCTCTCTCTTAAACAAAAGAAGAAAAAACTCTCTCAGCATTCTCCCACTTTTTTCTCTCTCTCTTCTCTCTCTTAAAACATAAAAATCACTTTTGCCATGTTTCTGTATAGGGAAAAAGGCATCAAACTCAATTTTCTTGATTTTGCCGTTTATCTGCTTTCTCTCTCTCTCTCATAAACCCTTCATATTTTCATCAATGTATAACTTACCGTAGAGTAGTAACAACAAGTCTCTCTTTCTTGAAGATAACGGCTTTCGAAAAATTGTTGTTCTTTTCTCAATGTGAGGTCCGATGAGATGAAGAAAAGTTTGAAAAGTTTCAGGCCGCATTCGAATATAGGAAACACACTTTTCCTCATCCCTTAAAACTTCTTCCATAGATGATGGTATTCTCCAAAATCACCTCTTGGTAGAAATATGCTGTGTCCACTATGTGCCCAGTACCGTTTTTGCACGGCGTCTTCTTTTCATCCAAAAACAATAACAAATAATTATTGTTGCTCTGAACTAAAGATTTACCAACAACACGAGGCTCTCTCTCTAGCACACTCTCAATACGGTGTCAAGGACAACATCGAATGTTCACGAACGGAGAGCGAGCGGAGTCAAAAACGTGCCACATTCGTGTCTTTCTCATTTTTTCGCCGATCAAGGGAATATCTCTAGTCAGACAGGGAACAGGGAGGACCGGAGAGGAAAATGAGTCCCTCCTTTGAGCGTTTAGGCAGGAAAAGGGAATCCTGGAGGTTGAGTTGAAGCACCTTTCTGGAGGTCTCGTCTCTCCAACTCCTCTCTGGCCTCTCTCTCTCTGCTAAGACGGGCGGGTGGTATGGCTCTACACTGCTCAATCGGGTGGGGCACAATATCGATAACGGTGTCTTTGGGTCAATCTCTATCCCTCCCTCCATCCCTCCCTCCCTCCCTCCCCCTCTCTCGGTCTCCCTCCTGCTTGCTTCCCTCCCGACCTTCCTCTATAACTCTCTCTCTATGTCTCCCTCCCTCCCTCCTGTCCCCTTGTTCCCTCCCTCCCTAAGCATCTCAAGCTGCTGAGGCTCTAATTAAACAAATCTCTCTCTCTCTCTCCCAAGCGGGAGGAGCTCTCTCTCTCTCTCTATTTGGGGGTTGAGAGGGGGAGGGTTTCTTGGAATGCCAATTTTGCGCCACTCGAAAATGTGGCTAGTGGATAGAGCAGGTCATTCCCTTGACAATGATATCATAAAAGAAACTCAGTATCGATTCTTTGAATTTACACGATTTTTTAGAAACGATACAGGCCTATCTTTCAACACAGCTATAATTGATCTTTTTGTTTGTGGCAATGTGAACTATCTAAATAGTTGTGAATTTATTTTTTTAAACGAAGTACATGTAATAGATAAAAGATATAAATGGGCAAAGAGACATGAATAACAGTGGGGGAGGGGGGGGAAATGGGGTCACGCCTGTTTTGGCGGCCGAGAGGCAGAAACAAGGGAACAAATATTGCCGCGAACGATGGCCAAGGAGATTCTTTCGAACAGCCAAGCCGTTTCTCTCGGATCGCCTGTCGTGGACGAGATACGGCGACCGATCTCAGAGATCGATGCCGCGCCTGCTGGACCGACGATACCGGACGTTTCGACTGCGACCGGTACGGTACGAAGTGGTATCGGTCGCTCAAGCCGGCGTATTTAGCTGTTTTCCTGGCCTCTGCGGCGCGGCTCACAGTGCCCGTGTCGGACGCCGATGCGGCTAAAGACGGTGGAGAAAAGGAGTCGCTGCAAGTGGCGTCCCAGACCAGGGCTTGGCCGTGTTTGAATGGGAATTCAACACATCTATTATACGATAAAATCCAGAAATATTATTTGGTACTCATTTGATCGTCAAATAAAACGTTATCAAAACAAACTTATTTGAGGATCTATTACGGATTTTGCCTTAGATCGCCGGAAAATACGGAACATATTGCGCGCACCTATTATCAAAAGGCACCATCTCAAAATGAGTAAGAAGGTGCTGGTGCCCTTGAAACAGTGTCAATAAGAAGTAGTTGAGAGCCTCTAAAGGTTTTATGATGTTTGAACGTATTATCCTACTCTTTTCTTAGGGTTATAGGAGAAAAATATGTTCAAATAGCAGAAAATAAGAGAAAATACGAATTTCTTAAAATGTCGTTTTTTTCCTTATTTCTTATCTACTTTTTTATTTCTCGACGTATCTTCACGAAAATTGGTATGAATGATGAGTGGGTAGAAACATAGGAATCATCATATGTTTTTAATAATATGTATTATAGTTTGGAAAAAAATGAATTTTTTAAACAATACTTTTGTATATTTTTGCTAAATCAAACAAGGTGCGTGCCAAGCGTGAATGAAATTTGTTGAAAAATGAAAAAGTTTATCGATATTGAACGATGAAATTTAGGGGCAACATCAAGATGGCCACCGTTTCCATGGCAACCGAAAGCGTTAGGAAAAAAAAACAACGACATATTTCAACAGTACACCATGCCCTTATACATAAGTTAAATTGAAAGGAACAAAGAGGAAAAATGTTCGCTCCTGGCCCTTGTTTTTTTAAGCTCATAGATGGCCGTAAAATAAAAGGTTTAAAATCTAGGTCTTTCAATGAAAATTCATCGTAAGCTCACATATGACCATGAAATGAAAAGCATGAAATTGTTGGTTTTTCCTACTAAAATGTCTCCTAAACCCAAAGATTACCATGTACTTAAAAGGTCTAGGGGTCTGATTTTTCTATCAAAATTTGTCGTATGCTCAGATATGACCTGGAAAAAGAAAGTTTCAAATCTTTTTTTGCTCGTTAAGTTTGTCATAAACTCATAGATTACCATGTACTAGAAAGGTTTAGAGTTCTCTTTTTTCTAGTCGAATTAGACCTAAGCTCAAAGATTTAAACAAACAAGGTTTAGAACCTTGAGTTTAAAAAAAAAAGTTCAGTTTGTCCTAAAGTCAGACATTAATATGTACTAACAAGGTTCAGAGTTCTGGTTTTTCTAGTAAAGTTATTCCTTAGCTCATAGATGACTGTAAAATAAACAGGGTTAGAATCTTAGTTTTTATATTAAAGTTAATCTTAAGCTCATATATGACCGTTAAAAGAAATGGTTCAAATTGTTGTTTTTTGCTACTAACATTTCTCCTACACTCAAATTACTTTGTATTTAAAAGGTTTAGAGTTTTGATTTTTCTAGTAAAGTTTGTCGTAAGCTCTTTGATGACCGTAAACAAAAAGGTTTTAAATCTTTGTTTTTGTAGTAATCTTAAGCTCATATATGATCGGCAAATGAAAAGCTTCAAATCGTCGGGTTTTTTTGTCCGTAGAGTTTGTCCTAAACTCAGACATCACTAGGCACTAAAAAAAGTTTAGAATTCTGGTTTTTCAAGTAAAGTTAATTCTAAACTCATAGATGACCATAAAACAAAGATGGCTTAGAATCTAAGTTTTTGTGTTATAGTTGATCTTAAACTCATATAGGACCATGAAATGAACAGGTTCAAATTGTTCTTTTTTAATACTAAAATTTCTCTTAAACTCAGACATTACCATGTACTAAAAGGGTTTAGAGTTCTGGTTGTTCTAGTAAACTTAGTCTTAAGCTCATAGATGACTGCAAAATAAAACGGGCTACAATCTTGGTTTTTGTATTAAAGTTAATCTTAAACTCATATAGGACCATTAAAAGAAATGGTTCAAATTGTTGGGTTTTTTGCTACTAACATTTCTCCTCAACTTAAAGATGATCATGTACTTAAAACGTTTAGAGGTTTGATTTTTCTAGTAAAGTTTGTCTAAAGCTCATAGATCACCGGAAAAGAAAAAGGTTGAACATCTTGGGTTTTGTATTACAGTTAATCTTCAGCTCATATATGACCATTAAAAGAAATGGTTCAAATTTCTTGGTTTTTTGCTACGTGAGTTTGTCCTAAATTTAGATATTATTATGTATCAAAAAAGGTCTAGAGTTCTGGTTTTTCTAGTAAAGTTGGTCTTAAGTTCATAGATGACCCCAAATAAAGAGGAAGGGATTCTTGGATTTTGTATTTAAGTTAATCTTAAGCTCATATATGACAATTAAATGAAATGGTTCAAAATGTTGGTTGTTTGCTAGTAAAATGTCTCATAAGCTCAAAGATTACCATGTACTTAATAGGTCTAGAGTTCTGATTTATCCAGTAAAGTTAGCCCTAAGCTCAGAGATCACTGTAAACAAAAACATTTGCGCATCTTTGTTTTTATACTTAAGTTAATCTTCAGCTCATATATGACCGGGAAAGGGAAAGCTTCAAATTGTTGTTTTTTGCTGGTATAGTCTGTCCTACATTGAGAATCAGATATTACCATGTAATAAAAATGTTTAGAGTTCTGTTTTTCTATTAAAGTTAGTTCTGAGCTCATAGTTGACTGTAAAATAAAAAATGTTTAGAATCTTGATTTTGTATTAAAGTCAATCTTAAGCTTATATATGATCGGAAAATGAAAAGCTTCAAATGGTCGTATTTTTGCTAGTAAAAGGTTGTCCTAAACTCAAACATTACCATGTACTAAAAGGTTTAGAGTTCTGGTTTTCTAGTAACATTACTTGTACGTTCATAGATGAGCATACAATAAAAAGGCTTAGAATCTTGGTTTTTGTATTAAAGTTAATCTTAAGCTCATATATGACCATAGAATGAACAGTTTCAAATTATTGGGCTTGTTTGCTACTAAACGTGATCCTAAACTCAGGCTAAAAGATTTAGAGTTCCGGTTTTTCTAGCACAGATATTAAAGTTAATCTTAAGCTCATATATGACCATTAAAAGAAATGGTTCATATTGCTGGATGTTTACTACTAAAATTTCTCGTTAACTCAAAGATTACCATGTACTTAAAAGAGTAAGAGTTCTGATTTTTCTAGTAAAGTTAGTCTTAACCACAATCAAGGAAAGTTTAGAATATTGGATTTTATATTAAAGTTTATCTTAAGCTCATATGCAACTGGGAAATGAAAAGCTTCAAATGATTGTTTTTGTACGTAAAGTTTGTCCTAAATTCAGACATTACCCCGTACTAAACAGGTTTGGAGTTCTCGGTTTTCTCGTAAAGTTAGCCCTATATGAGCTTAAGATTAATTTTAATACAAAAACTTAGATTCTCGACCTGTTTATTTTAGGATTATGTATGAGCTTGGACAATCTTTACTAAAAAAATCAGGAGTCTAAGACATTTTAGTTCATGGTAATATCTGAGTTAAGGACAAACTTGGATAGTAAAAAGCCAACAATTTGATACTTTTCATTTAATGGTCATTTATCAGCGTAACATTAACTTTAATACAAAAACGAAGATTCTAAACATTCTTATTTTACAGTCATGTACTTAGGACTAACTTTGCCAGAAAAATCAGAACTTTAGACCTTTTAAGTACATGGTAATCTTTAAGCTCAGGACAATTTTTTTAGTAGCAAAAAAAAAACCCAATTTGAACCATTTCATTTAATTGTCATATATCAGCTTAAGATTAACTTTAATACAAAAACCAAGGTCTTAAACCTTTTTATGTTACGGTCATCTATGAATATAGGACTAACTTTACTAGAAAAACCAGAACTCTTTACCTTTTTAGTAATCTCTAAGTTTAAGACAAACTTTACTAGCAAAATAAAGAAACAATTTAAAGCTTTTCCTTTCATTGTCATATATGAGCTTAAGATTAAATTTATCACTAGAACAATCAGAAATTTAGACGTTTTAAGTTCATGGTAAGCTTTGAGTTTGGGATAAAATTTAGTAGTAAAAAGACCCAACACTTTGAACCATTTCATTTAATGGTCATATATATGAAACTAAAACCAAGATTTAAAACTTTTTTATTTTACGGTTATCAATGACCGTAGTACTAACTTTACTACAAAAACGAGAACGCTGAACCTTTTTGATACAAGGTAATATATATATGACCATTAAATGAAAAGCTTGAAATTGTTGGATGCTTTCTACTAAAGTTTCTTCTAAACTCAGAGATTACCATCTAGTAAAGTTAGTCCTACGCTCATAGATGACCGTGAAGTAAAAAGATTTACAATCTTGATTTTTGTGTTAAAGTCAATCTTAAGCTCATATATGACCATGAATTGAAAAGGTTCAAATTGTTGGGGTTTTTTTTAGTAAAATTTGTCATAAACTCATAGATGACTGTAAAATAAAAATATTTAGAATCTTGGTTTTTGTATTAAAGTTAATCTTAAGCTCATATATGACCATTATTTTTTTTTTAAACCATTAAATTGTTTGTTTTTTGTTACTGTTTCTCACAAACTCAGAGATTATCATGTACTAAAATGTTTAGTTTTGTATTTTCTAGTAACGTTAGTCCTAAGCTGATAGATAACCGGAAAAATAATTTTAGAATCTTCTTTTTTGTATAACTCGTATGGTCACATATGACCGGGAAATGAAAAGTTTCAAATTGTAGTTTTTTTGCTCGTGAATTTTGTCCTAAACTTTGTTTAGAGTTCTGGATCGATCTTTGGTTCTATCTGTTATCTTGCTTTCTGCTTTTCATTCATCTTGAGATCACCGTATATGATGGATACGTTTTAAACTAGCAAAGATCATCCCCACGCAAGTGCTACTACATGTATTACAATTTGGGTTTCAGTTTTTCCTAAGCAGGCGCGTGATGGCGTAATCAATCACATGGTAGTCATTATGTTGTTTATTATACAGAGCTCATCACAGGGTACAAAGTGATAAAATAACATGAAACGAAAAGAGCTTGAGAATCTATTGAAAGTAGTTTAGCTTTTTCTAATTGTTAAATTTATTGTTGTTTCAATCTCTCGCTCTCTCGCTCTCTCCCCCTCTCTCTCTTCTCTCTCTCTCTCAATCTCTCTCTCTCTCTCTCTTTCAATCTCTCTCTCTCTCTCGCTCTCTCCCCTCTCTCTCTCTCTCTCTCTCTCTCTCTCTCTCTCTCTCTCTCTCTCTCTCTCTCTCTCTCTCTCTCTCTCTCTCTCTCTCTCTCTCTCTCTCTCTCTCTCTCTCTCTCTCTCTCTC
>JAXRKP010000617.1:132320-187320 GCA_037039925.1 Doris montereyensis | reverse complement strand
GGAGAGAGAGGTTTATATTTATATCTCACTGAGTCTAGAAAGAAGAAATGATAGAGAATGCATGAAAGGAAGTGTCAATCAAGGCAAAAAGTTACACTAAAGGTGCGAAATGTATACAAATTACAAATGTATCGATGCAATAAGTGGACAGAGTAAACGACTTATCTAAAATGCTAATCGGCACTAGCTGATAATGCTTTCGAAGCTTCGAGGTCTAAAATGTTTTCTCCTTAGTGATGAAATAGGGTGTATTCCGTAATAGTATGAAAACCGTGCGCAAAGTTGCTCCCGGTAAGTGGTGGACATGAAAAAATGTGTGCAAAGATGCCTACCATTGAGTACCATAGATAAGCACAAGGGGTGTGAACTGCCAGAGGGACCCAACTTTGGTAGAGGGGGGGGGGCAGATGAGGTAGGGTAGAGGATGGTGCAGGGTCAGGGATACGGATAGCTGTGGGAGTTACTCCAGAGAAAATTATACGATTTGATGTAAGACGTTCGTACCATCAGTGTTGATTGTGCACAATCTTACTATAAGTCGGTTCTCTATAGATTTTCTAGACTCAGCACCGCCGGTACATTCACTGAGAATGCATACTTTAAGGTCACGGGTTCCTGGATGTCCTGGTCCATTAAAATACAAAGGCAAAGTAGTAGTAGTAGTAGTAGTAGTAGTAGTAGTAGTAGTAGTAGTAGTAGTAGTAGTAGTAGTAGTAGTAGTAGTAGTAGTAGTAGTGGGTAGTAGCAGTAGTAGTAGTAGCAGTAGTAGTAGTAGTAGTAGTAGTAGTAGTAGTAGTAGTAGTAGTAGTAGTAGTAGTACTAGTAGTAGTAGTAGTAGTAGTAGTAGTAGTAGTAGTAGTAGCAGTAACAGTAGCAGTAGCAGTAGCAGTAGCCGTAGCAGTAGCAGCAGCAGTAGCAGCGGGCAGCAGCAGCAGTAGTAGTAGTAGTAGTAGTAGTAGTAGTAGTAGTAGTAGTAGTAGTAGTAGTAGTAGTAGTAGTAGTAGTAGTAGTAGCAGCAGTAGCAGTAATAGTGGTAGTAGTAGTCGTAAACATTTATGTTTGTTTGTACAGAATCAAAGAGATAGTCAAATGAAACACAAAGACGCTTTTATTTTTAAAATTGACCGAGTTTTTTTCATTTTTATTAGCGTTTAAACATTTCAAAGGGTCATGGTCATTGTCAAGGTCATCTTGAAAAATAGTTCAAATATTGCCATGTTTGGTATCAAATTAAACGTCTTGACAAGAAAATCACAGAAATTATGTTGTTTATTCAGTTTACTGACATTTAGATGACATATGGCCATAAAAATACTATTGAGATAATAAAAATATCCTTTTTTTTAAGAAAAAAATATAGTCATACAAAGACACGAAAATAAATCAGGGTTCTGACATAACATGCTGCTTTGACATGTTTGTGCCAAATTTCATCAAAATTCAATTGTAAACTTTGGAAGATTAGTAAAAAGAGCAAAAATAGGTCGAAATAAGCTCTTTTCCCGATTTCAGATGTGGACCCCCCCCCCCCCATTCCTAACCACAGTTATGCTTATATCCAAATAACCAAAAAGTTCAAAGGCAAACATAAATAATCAACCACGAAAAGCAATAAAATTTGCGTGAAACAAAAGTGTCCACAATCAAAACTACTATCTTACTCATCTGCGAGTGGAATGCCCTGCCAAATAGAGTCATCAACAGCTTATCTGTTGACCAATTTAAACGTGTGCTTGGACGTGAAAATGTGTGAATATGAACTGTGAAGTGTAACACTATATTCGCATTCATGGGCAAAATGCCTTTTGCGAATTATCAATTCTGATTCTGATAATGAGGTATTCACAGTTATTTTACCATCAAACAATTCAAGTTCTGATTGCTTTCATTTGTATTTGGTTTCCCACTGTTCGCTGCAATGACAATGTATGCTACAAGGGATGTTGTACTTGCAGCAAGTGCAATATTTGCATAGTGGGAGTACTGCTCTTACATGAACAGCGAATTTCACGTAGCAGTTCATTTGGGGCCGAAGTATTCTCAGTTATCACTGGACTCACAATGTTGTCACTCACAGTAAAGTCATAGTCATCTAGGTCAAGGACTATGAACAGATTTAGCCATGTACTTACCTGGTGATGCACTCTAAAGGCATGGAATTGTGCGGCTCTCCCTGTTGGAGCCATTCGTTCAAATGGCACGTATTTTGGGAGATAAACTGCTGATATCGGAGATCAGTAAGGCTCATGTTTTGTACTCCAGTGAGTAGAGAAAAGACAGGAATTCGACTCCTGTATTGGTGATGTTCTTTTTATTTGTATCTGTTTGCCCAAAAATAGCTAACTTCTGCAACAGCTTGAAAGCCTTCAGCTTACCCATGCCGAAGACAGCAGACACGGCATGTGCAAACAGGATGCAGCTGCACATTTCATTGGCTGCTTGAATTGAAATCATTTGGACATTATTACGTTTCATCTAGACTTCCATGTCCTTGCTTACATGGTACATAAAGACAAACAAATGAGGCAAGGGGCATGTCGGAAGTGAAGGTAATGACACAAGATAATATGAAAGCCCCATAGGAATAACGCTATTTTTGTATTTGTCTCGTCTTTGTTCCTATGGGGATTTCATATTATCTTGTGTCATTACCTTCACTTACATGGTACAGAAGCATTACCAGTATATCTGTATCATTAGCCATAACAACCACAGGTAAACCTTCAGTTGCAAACTTCAATGTCTTTCTTACAATAATTGTGTCCGCAGCCCCTTCTTTTCCAGCATGAACAACACAAATGCCAGATTCTTCTGCTGAAGACCCTAACAGTCGCACCAAGGCTTGCTTGTTCTGAAGATTGGCAAGGAAAGACTCTTTGTCATTTGGCAGATTTGTATTATAATCAAGATGAACAACTGGATGTGGTGTGTATACAGTCTTTCTTCTCTTTTGTTCAGGCGCTTTGGTTGACCACACAAAGTCTAATTCCTGGTGTCCAGTTGTGGAGCAAACAGTTGATGAATTGCTGACATAGTGTTTTCGCTGTTCCAACCTTTGGCCAGCTTAGGCGCCATCATACACCAGAAATTGAGATTTCACGTTGATGTCGTCAAAAATAATGTTTGGGGCCATGTTGATAATGTGAGTAGCAAGGAACGATTTGTGTGTTTTCCTCATACTCCTGTCGTCATGAAATAAGGCAGGAGCCACAGGTGCTAGCTCATACTTGAACACAGAAGATTCAAGGGAACCACGGACGCAAACCATGGAAAGCAGTCGCTGGTACATTTCAGAAGATGACATAAAGATGTTGTCGTTCAGGATTCGCACGGGTTTACGCACCACCTTGAATGTCACAGCTTGGTCACTTTTTTAAAAGGAAACCTTGTCATAGCACACACCAGTTATTTTAGCATGTACTTTCCAGCCGATCATAAGTGCATCATCAACGTTGATCATACTATCGGCGACTACACCTGTAGCAACATTAACGATAATACATTTCTCTATATGCTTGAACATACTGTGGGCCTCCAGAAATGACACAAACTTCCTCAGGTCATCCGTGTCGCGTCTTTGATAAGCTCGACCATATCTTTTTTTCTTGAAAAAAGGCATCTTTTTTATTATCTCAATAGTAGTTTTACTGCCATAGGTCACCTAAATGTCAGTAAATTGGATAAACAACATAAATGTTGTGTTTGTCTTGTCAAGACGTTTAATTTGATACCAAACACAGCAATATTTGAGGTATTTTTCAAAATGACCTTGACAATGACCATGACCTTTTAACAATTTTAAATGCTAATAAAATGATAACTATTTCTCAATTTTAAAAATAAAATCATTTTTGTGTTTCATTTGACTATCTATTTGATTCTGTACAAACAAAAATATTTTTTTTACGAATTTGAAAAAGGACCTTTTTTGACCTTTATTTTGTTTAAATTACATGTTCCCCATGGTAGATTTTGGTTGATTTTTTTTTTGGTAATTCTAAACACCCTAAAGAACAATTTACACAGAAATTTGGTTATTATCTTTTTTGTCCGGGTTTAATGTCAAATTTTACTGTCCTATCACAGTTCTTTTGGTCTTAACAAGATCGAACAATAGACTTCTACGTCACAGTTCTTATGTTCGATCCTACCAGGATCAAACAATAGGACTGTTGCAACTGCCATTTGGACGAATTTTTCTGTTTCTAAATCCAGGTATCGTTTTGTCCATGTGGTGGTTACTTGAACTTCAACTCAACGATCGTGGTGGTAGTTACTTGAAAGCTCATCTCTATGGCAATCACAAAGGAAGTTATGTCATATAAACAAAAACAATGATTGGCTCCCTTCCCATATTTGTTTGTCTAAAAATACTCTTAATAAAATGGTTGTAAATCTAGATTGGGAAGAACAATCAAATAGATATAATTTCCCTATTTTACCAAAATCAATAAGGGTCTAATAGTAAGAACATATGGTTGTGAGAAGACAAGCTTATTGTTAAATCTATTGTTAACGTCCGATTTATTACATTATGATAAATTAATTGTTTATCATTAGTTCAACCAAAATACAAAATCCTGAAGTGTGGGTTTGATAATAGATTAGATAAAGAGTCAATTTATAATGTATAGTGGAGAAGAAATAATTAAACAAGATATTTCACCTTACGATGTTATAAAACAAATGGATCCAACAAAACATTCAATTAGTTGTGAATACTTTGAAAGTGATGACGAGGTAATAGATCCTAGAGCATTAAGATCAACAAATAAAAACCTAATTATATTTAATGATGCCTTATTAGTAGATCAAAGTAAATGTAGTGATTATTATACGCGTGATAGATATTCAAAAGTTGACAATTTTTATCTCAGTCAAAATTACTTTCGGTTGCTACGACAAACAATCAGAGAAAATAGCAACTTTATATGTTTATTTAAACAAGACAATAAAAACTTACAACACATTTATAAAGATCATGTTTCAATGGATATGGATTATGATGAGTTTAAAAAGTTATGTGAAATCTGTTGGCTTAAACCTTAACATTTTTTAACTATTGATAGTTCATCTCCAGTTCACAATGGAAAATACAGACATAACTTAAATAACTTCCATTTTCAAAATTCTATCTTTTAAAAAGGAAAATACAATTGGAAAAGAAATAATTGAAACACTTGAACAATTAATTATGAATACATCACCGAAAGAAGATCATCAAATTATGGTCAGTAAAAATATACCTGACTTTAATACAGCATTTAACCCAACCCTCCAATTAAATCCAAATCAAAAATTTGAGATGGGGTTGACAGGTCTCGAGTTGTACTATTCCTTTTCGAACATCTCATCTGATTATAACGTAATCGAACACTCAATAAAGGATAAAACAAAAGAACGTTTTATTCCAGTTGGATCGTATGAATTTAATGGGTTAAAGAAAGAAAGAAATCGACATTAAAAAAACAGGGAGCTCGCAGCTTTCACACGCTTTCGATGATGACGAAGAAGCCTTCAAACTCAGAGCTAAATTAAATACGTTTAAGGTGTGTGTGGAGGGGGGGGGGGGGGGGGGCGGCACTTGAAGTGATTTTTTTTGCTTTTGCGTTCAGGTTTTTGCTTTTAATATGTACATGAGTACCCGTCAAAATACACTCGCCCTACATCATTGAAAAGTTGGTAGCGTCCTTGCTTTCCATAGAAACGGCCGCTATCGTGGATTTTGACTCCATTTTCAAAATTTATCTCCTCTCTTAGTCATGAATAAAATCACTCAAAACCTGTGCAGATCGTCTTTTCCATTCAATATCTAAAGAGTGACGTCGGGATTTTTTTATATTTTGGATAGTTTTTTTTAATGAAATTTTGAAATTACTATATATCGTGGATGTACAAAAAAGTCTTCTTTTTTTTTAAAGCAAAAAAACCACGATGTCATTCTATTAACATTGACAAGAGGACCTGTGTGCCAAATATAATACAAATCGTTCTGTAAATAGCGGAGGAGATAGAGTTTTAGTGTGGAAAAACTACATTTCGAGAAAGAGTGCTAAAGTAACAACCTTTTCCTAGTGACAACAGCTATCTTAATATCAGTATATTTCGTTTTCGGAAAAAGAAATAGGAAGTATATAATAAAATAAGAAATGAATAGTGCAGTAAAGTTTAATTATATTCCAATAGTTGATCGTAAACAAAAATATTATTAGAAGCACCTGAAGGGTCAACTGAAGGTTGACTCATGTAATCACTCTAATAATCATTTTATTATCTATGGAAAAAGTGGGAGTGGAAAAACGTATTGGTTAAAGAATAATTATCTCAAACAGTATAATATGAATTGTTATGTGTATTCATATGATAAAAGAGAATGGGGTGAGGATAACATTGTATCTAATCTGAAACAAACAGTTAATTTATCTAATGTAACAATTATTTTTGATAATGTTGAGAACGAAATAAAAAAACCCTGCAAAACATTTAATGACATGTTTTTGAACGGTAGGCATAGAAATATTCAATGTATTATAATTGCTCATATAACAAAACTTATTTCTAATCAAATAAGACAGAATATTAACAATATTAATAACAAATAATAATTCTAATGAATTTTATAAACAATTAAAAGATACATATATGGTATTAATTATAATATAGAAAATATTAGAGAACCTTATGGAATGATCTTATTTGAAATTAATACCAGAAAAGTAACTGTTCCTGGTAAAGATGGTAATATTACAGAAGATGAAGATTAAACTAATGGAATTAAAGAATATAAAGATAAATATACACTTTTAGTGATAATCAAAAAGAAGAAATTAAAAATTATATTGAATAATCAATGTTCCATTAAACTTAGTACCTTTCTTTCAAGCAGAATATTTTATAGATATGGGGTATAGACAAAATATTAAAAAACTTAAGTATATGTAAAAAGGAAAAGGTAGTTTTTTCTGATGTTTTGAATTATATAGAAACAGTTCCAAAATTAATAAATAAAGGTGATAAAAATGTTTCTACCTGCGAAAGTATTAAATCAAAAGTTCCCCGTTAAAATGATGTTTATATTTGTAATTATCATCATTGGTGATTGATATAATAATTTTAAACAATTTAGCTAAAATGGGGTTTTTCCCTGATTTTAGTCAGTTTGATAAAAAAAAAAGTATATGAACTTTTCAAATATCTAAATAAATCTTAAATGCTCTAACAGGTGTCTATTTTGGAGTACGATGTCTAAGCATGTGCTCTTACTCTGAATTTACATGTGTGTTAGAAGACATGTAAAAAAATTATTATTTTCATCTTTTGTTGATAATACGCTTTAACATAAAAGTTCTGCATATTGGACACTGGTCTTGTTCTTTAAAATATTTTCTATAATATTTGCTACATTTGTTCATATATGCCCAACATTTATATTTTTCAGATTCATCACAAACAATTTTTAATTTTCCACATACCGAACAGTATTTAGCAGTAGTTTCAACAAATTTATGAACTGCATTAATATTCTTATCTAAATTGTATTTTGTTTTTATTTTCATGTCACAGTAGTTGCATTGTAAATAATTATCTTTTTCCATTTTAAAAAAAATATATTATCCATCGATGAATATGAAAATACAACTAACAATCTAACTTTTCCAGAGATAATTTTTTCATTAAGTAATTCTTTAATTTCAGGTAAATTATTACTTATATCTGTATACCCCAAGTCACATTCTACTAATCCTGAATAATTCCTACATAACGTTCAACATTCATATATCTATTTAATGCTGAAAATTTCATCTGAAACTGTTATTCAACAAAATCATTAAATTCATCTGTGGCATGATTATGTAAAGTATAAAATATTTTAAAACGTGTTAAATAATACCCCAAAGCATAATAATATAATTTATTGTTTTTATCTTTATATTTTATTTTTTTCATTATCATTTCTTAAATAATTAAATCACGATCAATGGAATCATCCTCATTAATTTTGAATGAAGAGGTACTTCTGTTATGCTTCTAAATAATCTTTGTTTGAGTTGATCTATAAAAATATTTATGTTTATTAGGCTTTTACCTTTTTTCTTCAATGAAGTGTTTAAAATCAGAAGGGTTAAGATCGTAGCTTTCAACATGTTGATAAAATACTTTTATCTTACTGTTAGAAACGCAATCGTTGAAAATATCATTACTAAAGTTGTTGATTTTTTTATTGAGTTTATTATTATTACATTCCATTTTTATAAATAAATAAATCAGAATATTTTTTGTCGCCGTCGCATTCCTTTTAGTTTATTATGTGTTCATTCAATAACATGCGTTATGCTGCTTTAGTATCTTCCATTATAAATGTTAAAGTTTGCTTTTAACAATTCACTCTGATAAAAGAACCTAGGATTTCCTCATTATTTCAATATTTAATGTATGTAATAGGGTAATTATTTAATACTTTGTCTATTTAAAAAATCCCATTAGTCCAATTATTGGTAAAACCTTTTGCAAAATGCTTTTGATATTTAGTAATTCTTACATGTTCATTTACTTTAAACGTGGGTTTCTTTTCACATCGCTCTTTATTATCTTGAAATACTCTAGAATAAATACCCTGTTCATTTTCTCTTTTACTTCCTTCTACTGGTGTCATTTTAATAGTATTGTGAAAAGTATTATTATAATCATTTATTATTTGATCTAATACAGCATAATATTCTGTTGTGTTATAAGCAGTGAAATATTTTTAATAACTTTTCCTTAAGTCTTCTATTAAATCTCTCAGCAATGCACGAGTTTTCTTCATTTTATGTACTGTATAATTCTATGTTTTCTTTCTTTAACAGATCCTTAACATCTTTATTATAATATTCTTTCCTGTAGACGGTTTTAATAATCAAGGAAAAAAAGAATGGGCTATACAGCTTTAGATTAGATAGTAATGATATGTATAAAAGAAATTTACCAGATGATCGAGAATTATTTGATACAGAAAAAATAGAAATGAATACTAAATTGAATGTTGTGTATCATAACAACGAATGGAAACTAATTAAAGATAAACCTATAAAAGTTAGAAATAATACATTTAGCTGTTAAAGTGATTCATTGGATATATTGAAAATATATAACTCAGGAAAAATGTTCGGTAATTTAGTTCTAGTTAAAGAATATGCAGACTCAAGTGTATTAACATGGTGATTATTTCATTGCTTAAAAAAAAAGAAGAATAAGCAAACCGCTCCTGAGTTTGTTCCAAAATTAAAAAATGATGCCAATGATCTGAAAGATCCACCAGTTGGGTCAACGTTCTATATTTCAGTTACTTATTAGAAGAAAATTCAGAAGATGTTACTATCGAAGGATTAACGAGGGGGGGGTCTGGGAATGCCATTTTTGCCGAAAATGGGGCAAATCTAGTCTATCATACTAGTGGATAGAGCAGTTCATTCCCGTCATAATGATATCATGAAAGAACCTCACTATCGATTCTTTGAATTTATAGGAATTTTTTAGAAACGATCCAGGCCTATCTTTCTACACAGCTATTATACAATAAAAGCCAGAAATAACATCTAAAATATAGCACGTATGTATTCATTTTGATCGTTACAATGAACGCTATCCAAAACAAACTTATTTGAGGATCTATTTTGAATGTTGCCTTAGATCAGCCGGAAAATACGGAACATATTCCACGCACCTATTATCAAAAGGCACCATCTCGAAATGAGTAAAAGGTGCTGGTGCACTTGAAACAGTGTCAACAAGAAGTAGTTGAGAGCCTCCCAAGGTTTTATGATGTTTGAAAGTATTATCCTACTCTTTTCGTAGGTTTATCGGAGAAAAATGTATTCAAATAATAGAAAATAAGAGAAAATATGATTTTCTCAAAATGTCTTTTTTGTTGATTATTTCCCATCTACTTTTTTATTTCTCTGTGCGCCAAGTTTGAAAGAAATTTGTTGAAAAAGGAAAAAAAACGTATCGATATTGAACTTGGTGAAATCTGGGGGCAAAATCAAAGATGGCCACCGTTTCCATGGCAACCGAAAGCGTCAGGAAAAAAACAACGACACATTTCAACTCAGTACACCATGCCCATTATACCTATACATAAGTTAAATTGATAGGAACAAACAGGAACCTTTTCACTTCAGAACCCCCCATCCCATATGGCTATTGAAAAGTTAGATACTCCTAAACCATTTTGGTTAACAGTTAGAAAAAATATAATTGATTTTGCTTTAAGGTCATCTCCAGAACAATTAAAGTTTAGAGTTGATAATGTTGTTAATCTAATTAAAATTAAAATAAATAACGGTAAATATCTGGACAACCGAGTTGTCTTTTCGAAGATTACAAATGATGAAATCGCATTTTATTGATCATTTTTTATTCTTATAAAAATGCATGAACTAAATCTTGGTGGAAACATTATTAAAGATGAAAGCATAAGTGAATATGAGTATAATGAATGTGCACCTGATTCTAGCAATACTAACCTGAATCAAAGTGATGAAAAAAGGATAAATATTAATTATCAAGATGTCGTTCTTGATATTTCAGAAACTTATATAGAAATTGAAGGCGCGTAAGTTAAAAATCAAGGTAACTTTACAAGTAATTATGCCGATAAAGATCAAATAACTTTAATAAATAATGCATTAATGTTTATATTCTCTAGCATATAATATAAAGTTAGTGGACAAGGAATTGAAAGTATAGATAACACAGGGAGGCAACAACAATGCTTGGATATCTACGTTATCCTTACATTTTTGAGAAAGCAATAGTATTGAATCAATTATGGTATTAAGGCAGTAGTCATTTTTGAAAAATGGATTTAACATTAGGCATTATTATACCGTGGAAAAGGCAAATTGAGCCTTCAGTTTTTCGATTCAACTTAAACATATCTTTGCTTTCTGTCACACTTAGCAAAAAGTAATCTATGGATGTGAACACGAATTATTTTTGTTTAGAAAAAACTAAAGATAAAGATGCAATTATGGGAAAATTTGAAAAACAGGGGCAAGCTGCAGATGAAAATCCTCTTATGGGAAATTCAATTTTTAAAAATGGAAAAATCGAATTAAGAAAACTTTCATGGTTTGTTCTTCACATTAAGCCTAGTTTTCATTAAGCCTAATTTAAAATATAAAAACAAGCTGTTGACACAAAATTACAAATAAAGCAAAACATGAAGTTGTATATAAAAGATTAAGAAGTGAAGACATAACTATTTCATCATGATATATATTTGCTTGAAAATTGAGAACTTGTAGCTCTCCTGAAATACCTAGATATTGGGGGTTTCAAGAAAATATAACACATGACCAAGATAAATTTGATCAATCTTTATTTTATAATGCAAATCTAAAGAACATTTTCGTAACCCTTAATTCAAGAAGATACCCGGAAGTAGATTATAATTTAAACTTTACATAAAACCTAAATGCAGTAGAATATTCAGAGAGGGTATTACATTTAAAAAGAAATGTTTTAAAGATGAATCTAGTGTTAATATGACACATTTTGTTTATAAAGACTACTATCCAATATATGTTCTTGATGTAAGTAATCAAGGTGATAAAATTAAAGGATTAGTAACTGATATTACTGTGAAAATGAATTTTGATAAAAGGGTTAACAATTTAAAAACGTATGCAATTATTGTATCGGATAAATTCAAATGGAAAGAGACGGACGTAAATTCCATATTATTCAATAAACTTATTCATTCAAACCATATGGATGAATAGTTATGCCAGCAGCTTCTATGTATCTTTTATCATCAAATGGGGATATACTTTTCTTCTTCACTTCATTTATATACAATTTGTGTTTGTCTGAATTTAGTGTATACATTTTATTTATTTGTATATCACTGTAATAAGCAGTTGTTATAATCAAACTTTATATATTTCACAATAGTTGATTTGCCTATTCCTTTCAATTTCTTTACTTCTTGTAAATCAGTTAATGTAAAGGAATAAGCCTTACTCGAAGAAAAACAATTTCGTTCATAATTTTGCCATTTAACTCCATCTTTAAATTCACCTTATACTTTTTTTATTTCGAATATAATAGATGTGTCTAGGTGATCTAATATGTTTATCATATCTTTATAAATATCAGCTGTTCTAATTGATAAAAAGATAGATTCAGTGTCTGAGCTGACTAATTCATAATCGTCCCATACCTCATTTACAATCTCATTATAAAATTGATGAATTTATAATTTACTAAAATCTAATATACACATTCCTAAATATATAGGTTTAACAAACTTCATTGTTGTTATATTATTTATCATTCCTACAAAGTTTTAATTAAATATCATAAAGTCTTTAAAGTAAGGTTTGTGAATATGTCTCTTTATTTCTTTTGCATCTGTAACTAATTTTAATTCACTTCTGTTTTCTAATAGTCTCCACCGATTTGCCATAGAATGCATTATTCATCAATTTCCATCAATTCTTTTCAAAATTTGATCTCGCCCTGGTTCTTTGTTCAGTATTGAAATCTATTATATTTCTTTAATCAGTCAGATTCTTCAAATGAAATAGTTATATATACTTTAGTTACTTTCAATCCAAGTTTTATATACTCTTCTAAAATGTTATGATGAATAATATATTTGTTTATCTTTTAATGTTAAATATAACTTTTCATCATTACCTAATGTTCTATTTTCTTTCTCAAGTAGTTCTAATTGATACTGAGAAAAATCGTCTTTACTTACTTTCATTTTTTTCAGGAGCTAACGAATATTTCATCGTTTTAATTTTTGCATCTTTGGTGTATTCAAGATCACATGCAATAATACAACCTCTTCATTCAAGAATATTAAGATTGGGGGCAAAATTAAAGATAGCCGCCGTTTCCATGGCAACCGGAAGCGTCAGGAAAATAACGACACATTTGAACTCAGTACACCATGCCCATTACACCTGTACATAAGTTAAATTGATAGGAACAAACGGGAACATTTTCACTTCTGTTGGTAATTTCTGCGATATAGCCCAACCATATAAATTATTTGCATCTAAATATAGTAAATGTGTTTCTTTTTAAAAACATCATTTAAATTGCCACGATTTTTTATAATCTGTTCATATTGTTTTCATTCAAGTGAATTTAATTTTCTTACACCTTCTTTATATCCGGGTATATCTTTATTATAAGCTACAAGAGAACCCACCTCTTATTCCTTTTTCAAATATACATAATGTAAAATATACATAATGTAAAATATACATAATGTAAAATATACATAATGTAAAATATACATAATGTAAAATATACATAATGTAAAATATACATAATGTAAAATATACATAATGTAAAATATACATAATGTAAAATATACATAATGTATCCTAATCTTAAAGTAATTCTAATTCAATTTCAGTATATTTCAATCCACATTGCAAGGTTAACCCTGGAGCAGAAAAATAGTAACACGGAACTTTTTTTCATGTTGTTAAAAAAAAATAACTCTCTAAACTTTTCAAATGCATTGGCTAATATTAATCTGTTTTAAGATATAATTCATGATAATCTTTTAATAATAAATATTTATTAATAACTCCAAACATTTTGTGTATGTTTATAATTATCTTCTGTTATTTCTTCTCTCTTTAATGTGGAATAGAATTTATCGATTCGTGGTAATCCAGTTTCTTCAAGTCTTTCAATTGAGACCATATTATATTCATATGGATAAAATCCTTTGTGTTTAATTAAATCTATATCGCCTTTAAACTCTGCAGATAATATTGAAAATTCATCTACTGAGTTTGCAACATCTGCTAATTCTGTTAATAAGAATATATATGAATCCAAGAACCTTATTTTTTATAATAACCACCATAATCAATTGAAATACATTCTTCTGAAGTTTTTGATAACGGTTTTACCTTATTACACGCATCTTCGTATTTCATTAATTCTTCTATTACAAAGTGGAAATCATTAGTATATCCATTATGAAAAAAGACAAGAATTAACTTAGCTGATTACCTTATTTGGTATTGCAGGACTGACAGGCTGCCCCTCTATATTTTGATCTATAATGATTATGTTCTTTGACTTTAAAGTTATCTTTTGTAAACTCAATTTCACTCATATAACAATTAGTTGCTTTTGTATGCTCTGTGTCTTGTTGTAATGTTATGTTTAATTTTCTCAAAATGAGTTAGTTTTTCAATAATTTCATGAAAAATCATAATCTTCATTTCAACATATGTTTCTTTTGCATCACCACCAACATATGATTCATACAAGTTAGGATAATCAGATTTAACATATACACCATAACTATTTGTATCTTGTTTAAATATTTTATTATTATAAGATGTTTTTTGGATTTGGTGATGAAGTATGAATTTGAATATTATTTGATTCAAAATCAGAATAGATTGTTATAGGTAATCTAGATTCATAATGATAATCTTTCAACTTAAGAATATTATCTTCTGGTATCGTAACATTGCAATGTTTATGATCTACACATACTTCTTTGTGATCATTTAATGTGTCTTCTCTTCTAAATGATTTAACGATTTCTACGTATAAAAGCTTTACTATATTCTTATTAAAGGAAAACTTTTAAGATTCTTTATTAAACAATAATAAGTTTTAGTTTCATAGTCTAAATATAACAAATCAATTATAGTATCGCAGATATTATAAGAAACATAAATTGGATATAAATTAGACTTATCTTTTGATCTTTCAATGCAAAGACATTTATATATAAATCATTTTTATTTGCAACTTTAGGAATATTATTCATACATACAAGATATTTTACTCTACTCATATCTACTTTATGCTCATACTTTTTCTTTTTTGTTAGTCTGAGGATTTTTTGAGCACGAAATAATTTTGCTAAGATAGACCATAAAAAACATGTATTATCGCTTTTATTTTTAACATTCATAATATTACATGATTTGGAAGGTAATGAATGATATATAAGACACCGCTTTTAGACAACTAACATTATTATTCTTTGCTTTTGCTTCTAATATTTTGTGGAATACAAAACCGCTACCTCTTTCTTGATAGCTATCTACCTACTTTTTAGTGTATTAAAATATCTATGAATATTAGTTTTAGTTTTTATTGTTTCTATTGGATGGCTATAATAAGCATCGACTACTTGTGTTGCTTTATGAATTCATGTTCAGTTTAATTGGAATGTTAGTTATCTCATCTTCATCTTTATCTTTAAGGTGATTTAAATAGCATTGATATAATCAATTATAGTTTCCTAGATAATATTATTAAACGTCTTTATTTTCATAAGGGCCATTTCAATAGGAATAATTTTTGATAGATAAAAAAAAGTTGTATATTTTTGTTCTCTGAAAATAATAAGGAGATTGGTATTTAGGATTTCTTTTTAAAATTTCTAAATAGTATGGCTTATATTTCTCTTTAACATTTTGATAATGGTTTTGTTTAGCTGTTTGTCTATAGTCTTTACAAGCAGAATTAACACCGAAAGATTTTGTAATATCTTTGGAGTATTCATTCATCAATTCAATCTGATGATATTTAGTGCCTTTTTTCACTTTCATTTATATTAAATAACATTTTCATTAAAAAAATCAATTAAAGCAACCGCTCCACCTTCGTACTCAAGTGTACATACATGAGATAATGCTTAAACACTACCTACACACAAATTGCTACGATTAATAGGATTAGAAAAAAATGTGCAAATGCAAACATGACAACCCGGTGATGTGGATAGTAAGAAATGTATTAATTTGTTTCTAAAAAATAAATGCTTAAAGAGGGTTATTAGTAGGGGAATTTTTTTTAATTGCTTAAAGAGGTTAGTAGTGGGAGGTATGGGTGAGTCGCCGAGGCGCTAGATCCTGGTTTATGAATATAAAATATTTCCTTGAAGGTGGTTAGTAGTAAGAGTGTGGACTGTGTCGGCGCTGCACGTCCAAGCCCCCTACTACTGTCTTACTTTACGATTGTGTGCGTTGAGCTTGTTAAGATTTATTTCTAGGTTTTCTACGCTTCCTGTAAATAAATCCACACCATCTGGTCTATCTGAAACAATACAGATATTCTTTATCTTTGTTGATTCCGAGCATTAGATACGTCTGCTTGGACACTTCTTCTATCAAAGCTATCGTGAAAAGCTTTGGAGAGATCATGTCCTCTTCTGATCAGAATGTTCTCTGACACATGGTTTTCATGGCATATTTTGACAAATGCCTTTTTGTATATATTACTACATATTTTCGATAAATTGTAATTATCACCATCATCATCAATATCATCATCTTCATCATTATCATCAACTGCATATGCCGTAAGATGTTGCATCCCGGACAGCACATCTGTCTTGTGTCATTCTTCCTGCCTCTGATATTGTTTTTTCCAAAAGCTTCCTCTATATCTTTACCCCATCTTCTGCATAGCTTCCCTCTGTTTCTTTTCCCACTCATTTTGCCCTACAAAATCATCCTTCCTGGACCTTCATGTCTTTTGATGTTGCCAACGTATTTCCGCTTTTGTGCTCTGACAAACTGTTCCAACCATCTTACCTTTACCTGTAACTCTTCTGTTATGGACTGCCTCGAAAATTTCAAAATGCTCTATTGAATCAAAAACCGTCTCCTGTCAATACATTCTTGGCAGAGAGATTGATGGTATTCGTTTTAATCACCTGTTTTAATGTATGTATGTGATCTGTTATCAAGAATATTTTTTAAACCCTGCCTTCCTGTACACACACACACACACACACACATATATATATATATATATATATATATATATATATATATATATATATATATATATATATATATATATATATATATATATATATATATAAGATAATTATATATAACTATAAAATATACATGCATTTTGTGCTGTCGGTATATTTAGTAAAATCAACTGTTAGACCAAATAGACTACGTTGTTATATGTTTTTTTCAAATCATGATGTGTGACATTACGAAGCAATTATTTGGTCTTCTAGAGCAAGGAAAGGATGCATAGCATGGGTCTTGGACCAATTCGCTCTTTTCAAAACCTGTTTATTTTACTGTCTTCGGTGATATTCATCAAGGATCCTCCGAGTGTATTTAAGCTTTCAAAACATTCCAGGAAAAAAAGATTAATTTTAAAAAGATCAGTTAATGTGTTTGCAGATTTCGGAGCGTCATGTGGAGATTAACCTTCATATGTAACGATATCGACGGGTCGTGTGGAGATAATGTTTGTTTGCGTTGTGTCAATAATCCAGCATGTCATGAAACGATCTTATATCTTTGTGGACACGTATTTCTTTGTGTCATGAGGAGGTGGGCGGTTAATGGACGTTGCTTAGCATCCTGCTTCGTTTCTTTTACTCTTTAATTTATCTTTTAACTTGCTGTTTCCTTTTAATCCACCCTAAGATCACCACATAAAATGATTTGACAGGGTAAATTTTAATCATTCAATCAAACGTCATGTGGAGATAAGTTCTTGGTGTGTGTCCAAAATTCCTCGTGTCATGTGAAAAGTCATGATGGAAATCATTGCCATCCAGGTCTCCTCTATTTCTGGCGTCCATTCAGAGACGTGTGGTCGAACAGCGCGGACGAACTCCATGCCAACAATCTAGATAATCAGATAGAAATGAACAAAGAAAGGATATGTTTCAAGTCATAAGGAAGGGCTTTTCCAAAGTAACCAATAAGAGCTTAGATAGTAAGCCTGGTTGAGGATTAACTTTACAAATTGTATGGCTCAGATATTTCAATCTGATATGTTAATGTGTAAGTAATAAACTACTAAAGCGTATTAATGAATGACTTGGGAAGCAAGTGAAATCGTAGTTATATGAAGTTCGTAATATTAGTAAAAGACATTTACCCGGTTAAAAAATGCAAATGTTTGTGATATTTGATCAGTGGTGTGAAAATATAAATTGGATTCAATTAATATTGACTGTGGAAATCGATTCCCTTTTTTTTTTATCTGAATGTCAATAAGGAGCTAAAAGGACATTATATATTTTCATTCATAAGGCCAAATATTTTACAGAAAAATGAAAGAAAGAAAAGGAACAATTTATATACCGCCGATATCCACAGAGAAGTGTTCAATGGCGCTTTACATTTCAATAAAGTATACAATGAAATATCATGTAATGTTACAACTTATAACATATGCACACACACGCACACACACACCATAAATATATATATATATATATATATATATATATATATATATATATATATATATATATATATATATAAAATATCTAACACTCAATTATTATAGGGAAACATTTCACTGGTAGGCTACAGATCTACTAAAAAGTTCAGCTTTAAATTTGCATTTGAAGGCCGAAAGACTGGGATTGTTCTTGTTTCTAAAAATTGGAAAGCGGGAGTAGAAAACAATGATTTGAACATCTTTCATTGAAGTTGTACTTGATGTGACGAACCAAGAGGTCGAGAAGGTTTATAAACGGTGATCAAGGATTGAAGATAGTCGGGGGTCATAGCATTGACACATTTGTAGACCAGACAGGCAATTTTGAATTGAATTCTAAAATTAATTGGCAGCCAATGAAGAGATTTCAGGACTGGTGTGACGTATTCCCCTCCTTTTGCTTTAGTTAATATCCTTTCCGCTCTATTTTTGAGTTGTGTAATCGCTGGATGGCGCATTTGGGGAAAGGGTACAAAAGGGAGTTGCAATAGTCAAGACGACTAGTCACAATTGTGTGAACTAGTAATATGGTTGTATCTGTATATATCAGGTTCTCGATCCACCCTATGTTTCGAAATTGGAAATGGACAGACTGGCACATTTTTGTGACATGGTCTTTCATTGATATAAATTGGTCGAGGTAAACTCTAAGCCCCGTACCAACACTGATGATTTGATGGAAGAGTCGCCGACTCGTAGCTCATTGAGTAAAATCTTAGACCCTAGTTTACGAAATACAATCAGCTCGGTTTTGTCATCGTTGAATTTTAGTTTGTTCATTGTCATTCATTTTCGAATGCCGCAACGCAATCCTCAATGCTGGTTCTGGATGCTTCGATATTGCCTTTGTTAATACAAAAATAGAGATGTGTGTCATCTGCATATAGATGGCCATGTTTGTGGATGATATTTCCCAGCGGCGACATGTATAAAATAAAAAGAAGAGGGCCTAATGTAGATCCCTGTGGTACCTTGTATTTTGTGGTTTTTAGTTTAGATAGACTCCCATTGATGTTTACTCTCATTGTACGGCCGGTTAGGTAATTCTTAAACCATAATAGTGCATCTTCGAAAATGCCTAAAAGGCCTCCGAGATGCTTGAAGAGTATGTCATGGTCAAAGGTGTCAAAAGCCGCACTAAGGTCTAATAGGAGCAGCGCGACATTCCCATTATCTTGAATAGAGCACACCAGCACTGTTTCGATGCTATGTCCATTTTATAAGCTGATTGATATTTTATAGAGATGTTTTTGAAAGAGAAGGTTATTTCTCAGCCTACGATTTTGTCAATCACTTTGGAGACGAAGTTTAAAGTTGATACAGGCATGAGTTATTAAGCAGCTTCTCGTCCATTGATGGTTTCTTAAGGAGGGATATGACCTGGGCTTCTTTAAACAGGTGTTGGAAAAGCGGTATCCTCCAGTGATCAATTGATAATTGATGTAATTCTTGGGGAAAGTTCGCAGATGCATGATTTAAAAATATCAGTAGTTATGTGATCCAAATGACAGGATTTACTGGGCGATTGCATGTATACTGATCTTTTCCACCTCTTGTGATGTTTTGATGATAATTTCGATAGAATTGGAATGTTGTCAGAGAAAATTTATACTGCTGAATATATCGACATCTTATCTAGACTTTTTCTTATGTTTTCAATTTTGTCGTCGAAGTACGGTCCAAACTCCTCAGCTAGATCATGCTGGGAATCTTCGCATTGTCGAGTCGGGAGAGTTGATATTGGTGGTTTGTGCTTGAGAAATCCACTTTGAAAAGCTCCTTGCTGTTTTTCTTATGCTTGGAAATATTGCTTCGAATGTGTTCACATTTGATGTAATTGTTCGCTCTATTTGTTTCGTAATTATGCATCTGGAGTTGAGTGTCTCGCCAGATCTTTACAGCTTTGTGCCGTTCTATTTTAAGTTGGTGAACAGAAGATACAACAGATTTTATGAAAACTTAGCATAGTTATTTAAGGGCCTATAACGGGACCCCCCCCCCCTCCCCCTAATACCAAATGCATATTTACATCACAACTCAATCCAAAAAATCAGAACGTTCTGTTGTAAATGTAATCTATATCTATATCTATATTTACATTATCTTCAACTTTACGACATAGCCTTTCACGCTGTCTGAGTCCAAACCACAAAACATATCTGTCTGAAAGTGATTTTGACTATCATCAGTTTGTGTTATAGGCATTTATATACTTGTATTAGTTTGTTTTCTTTCATCATGTTGTATTTGCAAATGACGCATTCATTTTCGGTAAAACATGACAGACGACAATCGATAGTAGAGCTAGGTTCGATATTATTTCCGCCTGCTAAGGATGATACTGGATGAATCCTGAATCGTTTGAGACTATTCAAGGATTCAAGATCTCCCTTGCCACCTCAATTCCGTTTCTAAGGACTTCTATTTTGTTCCACAATGGATAGTTTTAGTAATCTTATCTAGGGAGGAGTTCCGAAATGAGTAACCGGTATTAGAATCTACAATCTATCGATCTTCCTACAGCGGACTAGCTCTAGCTAGCCAAGATCTAGAGCTATATCTAATAGATCAGATAACTCTGAATTGACTCGAGGTTCTTCAAAGTCTAGGATATTAAATCTAGATCGAGATCTAGATTCTATGAACAATTGTTGTTATGTTGTAAAATCTAGATCTAGATCTTGTTGTATTTTCATATTCTTAGTTCCAGGTCTTCTATATCTAGAATGTATTTAGAATGCATTCTAAACAGTGTATCTACATAGTCGAGATAATCTAGATCTAGATCTAAATGCTTGATCTATTATGATTAGACAAATCTAAATGAGATTTAAATCTAAAACTAGCAATGTAGTGAAAGCCTAGGTATAGTGGTGTCCTCCTAAGAAGCCGGTCCCCAGGAGACAGAAACAAAGGGTTCTTTGACAGACCGGGTTGTAAGATGAACTCCGACATGGCTTGTATGATATAATCCTGAATTTTTCGATATTATCGTTTCATGCTATCCAAATAGGCTCCCAAACCACACGACAAAACTGTCTGAAATTTCACAAATGGTTTTGGGTATCAACAATTCGGGTTCTAGGCATGAAATCATTCACAGTAATGTTTTCTTTCATCATGTTGTACTTGCGGTAAAACCAGGCTATGGGCTACTGGAGCCCCCCCCCCCCCCCTGGGGAGTTTTGCCCACTAAGATTTTCTGAAAGGGTAGGCCCTGGGGACATCCCCAAAAAATGTTTGCACAAAAAAGTTGGCAATCTACAGAGTTACGGCCCTTGATTGTCAAAAACTAAGAAAAAATTGATTTTGGTGTTGGGATGTTCTGTACAGCCAAAAATGTGTACTTTTATATGAAGTAAAGCTCAATACTGCTAGAGAGGTGTAAGCGTTGTAAAAATAATATTTTGCTAATTAATTACAAAGTACAAAGAGGAAAAAATATTTTTCAAGGGCTGATTTCTCGAAATCTATAGAAATGCATACCCTTAATATACACAGATTCCCGAGATAATTCCATTGCTCTGGAGACTCTGATAAGACTTGCTCCACCAGGAAAAATGTGAAATCTTTATTGTCCACACGCCTCTTGTCCTGTCAATGCCTTTTCTGTGAAAAGACTACAAAATGGACCAATGACAGCAAAGGAACCAAGAAACTTCATAAGCTGGTAAAATACGTTACCAGAACAACTGAAGCCTCCATAAAAAAAGCTGTCTACAGAAATTCTGACTCCAAGCCTTGAGGCCAAGTTGAAAATGTTGACCTCATCGCCCAAGAGGCATGGTATCATGAACAATGTAGAAAAACATACACACGTAAAGAGGAGAGACATTCACTCGCTTCTACTTCTAAACATTGTTCTGAAGAAGAAAAGGTAGAAGCTGAAGAAAGAAAGAAAGCTCAATATGCAGAGGAGGAAGCCCACTCCAAGGCGTTTCAGCATGTCTGTCAGTATGTGGAAGAACATGTTATTGGAAAGGCCCATGTTGTTAGAATTACTCTCTTGAAACAAATGTATTGCACCTACATGCAAAGTCATCATCCAGAGTTTTACAACAAGTACTACAAGACGTATAAGTTGAAGGACAAAGTTGTCAAACACTTCAAATCTAGGATCAACTTCTGGCAGAGATATTCTGGGACAAGTGATCTTGTGTATTCTGATGAAATTCCAACAGGACAGGCTGTTGGAGTAACCTTTGAAAATGCAACCTCTGAAGAAAGACTCGTAATAGAAGCTGCAATGGTGATTCAACGAGCAGTTTTTCACGGATGCAATGAAATTCAACAGTTACCTTGGCCTCCAGCAGACAAAGATCTGCGCACAGAAACATTACAGTCACCACAATTATCATTTTCTTTCCTTCCTTTATTCCAAAAATGGAAAACCTCAGTCAGCAAGATGCCACAGGCGGGTTGTTTCTACTGGTCAGGACATATGCTACAATGTGACGAAAGGGGAATGGAAAATGCCGAAACACATCATGATTGGTATATGTGTGCGTCATCTGACAGGAAACACTCAGTTGATCAATATCTTAAACCGGCAAGGACATTCTGTATCCCACTCATTTCTCTTAGAAATGGAAACTGCCATGTGTGACAGTATACAGGTTTCTTCAGGCTGTTTGCCTCCATCAATCATGCCTGACAACAATCTCATCACTCACTTCTGTTGGGACAATTTTGACTTGAATGAGGAAACTCTATCAGGAGCTGGAACCACACATTCAACTCATGGAATAGTCATACAAGAAATCAAAGAACAACCATACATTTCCCAGCCAACACCAGAGGTTGACAGGACAAAGAAGAGGTCAATTCATGTTCCACAAAACAGCTTGAGCCATGTTTCATCAATTCTAAGGTGGAACCCAACTTTATGACAAACAGAATATCGCTTGATAAACAAGTTGACTTCAAGATTGACTTTTCAAACTTCATGTGGATACTATCAAGATCTGAAATAAACAAGGATGGTCTGCAGAGTGTTGCCGGTTGGAATGGATGGGTGTCAAATGAGTTGAACACTGATAGTACCTGCTCAACTCTAGATTACATGGAGCCTCTGAGCCAGCCTATTACAGAACATTCAACAGTACAGGAAGTAGTGAAAATTTCACAAGAGGCAAACAGAGCAGTTGGTCAAAAGTTTACTTTCATCACATTTTATCTGGCTGTAGCAAAGATGGCATATTTCCTTGTGTGGCAGAACAAAGTTCTCTATAAAGGTGTGATCATTCACCTCAGTGTGTTCCACATACTTTGTACATATTTGAAAGCAATAGGCAAAATGATGTGTGGAAGTGGATTCGAAGAAGTAGTAATAGACTCCAAAATATGTGTCAGTGGGTCTATTGAAAAAGTGATGAAAGGCAAACATTACAACCGATCACTCAGGGTGCACACAGCTGTTATGGAGGCTCTGGAGTGGCTTTCATTCAATGCTTTTCAGCAACAAGGACAGCTTGGGCAAAGGAGGAATTAAAAGATTTTTCTAATTCCAACAATGAAATTAGTGGTGATCGTACGAGCTCCTTGAAAGAACTTACTGAGAGCTATTTTCAGTTCAAACAGGATGTTCGTCACGGGAAACTGGGCAGAACTGCTCAGTATTGGATGCTGTACATGGATACAGTATGGAAAGTCCTCAACTGTCTTACAGCAACAAAGAGAACTGACTTTGACTTGCATATCACTTGCCTTGAGCAGATGTGTCCCCTTTTCTTTAGCACGGACCACCCGAACTATGCTAGATACCTCAGTGCATGCATCATCCTTCTACTGAACCTGAAGGATTCTCATCCCGGTGCAGAAGAACTTCTTCGAGTCAAAGGATTCAGTGTCAGGGGCAAAAAATGCTGTGGACTTGACAATTGAGCAAACAATCAGCCGCCAAGCAAAATGTAAGGGTGGCATTGTGGGATTCAGTCAAAACGTAGCTGCATACCACAAATGGTGTATCACAAGACACAAAAGGGCAAGTCTTGTTACTGTTCTGTTGGAAGACTCTGGATTAGACTCCAAAGATCAAGCACATAAAGACTGCCAGCAATCACAAATAAGACAATCAGAGAAAGGTATACAAAGTGTCAAGCAATCATTTGAATCATTCATCAACCCATTTGACACTGTCGGAAATGACAAACTTATTTCACTGTCTTCAGGAATGGAGGCTACAGAGAAAGTAGCAGCAGATCTTTTGTCAATTGAGAAAGATGGCAAACAGCTGTATGAAAGCTTTGTTAGGAGAACACTGATTGAAAAAACTGATAGTTTTCATGCACCTCTCAAGAGGAACAAGAAACTAACGTTTGCTTCACAGCAAAAGACAGCCAAGTTGAAGACATCCAAGAAATAGGAAGTGAAAATAACAGTACAAAGAAACATGTTTGGCAGCTTCTTATGTTATCTACTGAAAAGGATCTGGACCTCCAAAAGGTGATGGGCACTCGTCACGTCCGGTGGATTTTTTATCAAAACAAACCAAGCAGTTCTGATGCATAAACTAGAAGATAAATGAGCTCTTCATAGCCCAGCTCAAGACCAAGAACACATCCACATTATAGATGGGAATGCGTTCTATCATGCTCTACATGTGTCTGATCTACCGGACACTTTTGGCGAGTTAGCCAGTACAATATTTTGCGCTCTCCCAAAGTTGACAAGGTCCACTTCGTTACAGATAACTACAAGGACGATTCCATTAAATCTTTGGAACGGATTATTCGAAGGGGGAATCTCAGACATTCACAGTGCGAGGCTTTTCTACAAAGGTTCCCAAAGATTTTAAGATGTTTCTGCTGAATGATGAAAACAAAAAGCAGCTGACACAGTTTTTACTCAATGAATGGCAACAAGATTGCTATGCCATGATGTTGCTGAACAGAGAAGTGTATTTTGCATGTGACCACCAGTGCTTTGTACTCAGTAGCAGTGATGGAAAAACCACAGACTCAAGACCTGTGCAAGACTTAGCATCCAGCCACGAGGAGGCAGACACACTACTGATCTTACATGCCATCTACTCTGACCAGAACATTGTGACTCCAAACACAGACATGATCATTCGTTCACCAGACACTGATGTGTTTCTATTGATGGTTGCATTTTGTGAACATTTCACACAGCCCTTGTATTTTGACACAGGGGTAGGGATCAAAAGAAGACTCATACACATCCAAACACTCTGTGACAAGATGGAAACACACATACAGGATTCTGTTCTTGGACTCCACATTTTCACTGGGTGTGATGTGACTAGCACTTTTGTCCAGAAAGGAAAAGTGAAGCCTCTCAACATTCTTCACAAGCATCCAGAGTTTGCTGAATCATTCAAGAAACTGGGAACATCTGAAATTGTTTCTCCAGAGCTGCTTACCAATCTGGAAAAGTTTGTTTGTCACGTTTACGGAAAAACAGTATACTCCAGCGCAAACAAGCTTTGTCATGATCTTGTCCGGCTTAAGTACATAGCGAAAGGTCACGGCTTACTGTCACGCTTTGACGGATTTGACATTAGCTTATTGCCACCTTGCAGAGAAGCCTTGAAGCTGCACATCCTAAGAGCAAACTATCAAACTTTAATATGGAAGCAGGCACATCTGGCTCAACCATTAATATCCGACCCGCAAAATCACGGCTGGAACAGAGGTAACGGTGGAGTGCCATCAGTGGAGTGGTGCAAAGACTTAGTCTCCCAACAATTGGCTGACAGTTTGTCAGGATCAGATACAGAACAAGGGGAAAACATTGATGAAAACCATCTTCAGTATTATGATACCAGCGATGAAGAAGATGAAATTTCAGATTCTGAAAGTGGCAGCAGTGAAGATGAACTGATGGCATAGAAAGCATCTGAGTAAGACTATACATACAACACCCCTGGCTTACTGTACAAAATTTGGGTAACTGGCATTCAAGCAACTTTTTAGCACTTATGTATGTGACCTATACACATCAATTTCTAGATGCAATTATTTTTTTCTCCATTTCTTCTTATGTATCAATAATACGCAAATTGTCAAGGGCTCTAACTCTGCATTGCTAAGGGTTATAACTCTGTTTTGTGCCAATAATTTGTTGAACTAATTTGTTCGCCTGTGTAGCTCTTAATTCGTTACAGTAATCCCCAGCAGGGAATCAACTGCACTTATTATGTATGGTTTTTTTCTGGTTTTTGAGAAAACCGACTTTGAAACTTGTTTTTTTCTTCTATACGCCATGTAAATAATTTCCACAAAATGTTCAGTACTACTGTTTTGTCTAACCTAGAGCACCAAATTTAGTCTCAACTTAAAGAAAATAAAACTAATTGCTCAGAAAGTTTTAAAATTTATATTTTTGTTCACAATTTTCCACAATTCAGGGGCAATAACTCTGCAGATTGCCAACTTTTTTTGCAAACTTATTTTGGTGGGTAGTCCTAAGTGTACCCTTTCAGAAAATCATAGTTGGCAAAACTCCCCAGGGGGGAAGTTCTGGTAGCCCATAGCCTAAACCTGTCTACGGCAGCAGATTCGATGGTCACTTCAAACTTCCAGTGGCAAAGAATGACACTGGATAAATGACACAACGGTGCGAGATCATCCAGGGATTCAGTTTCTACGTACTATCTAAATATCATCATTGGTTCAGTTTCTACAGACACTTATTTAGTGTCACAATGCGAAGTTTTGATGATTTTTTTTTTTTTTTTTTAAATTTTTGTTTTTGTTTGTTTGTTTGTTTGTTTGTTACATTTTATTGAAATTTCATCAAAACATCAAGTGAAGGCATTATTTCAGATATTCAAGTATTTAATGTGAAAATAGATACAATAATTCTTGAAAGATCATTAATGCATCTCTATCAAAGTCGAACTTGCTTTGAATAAATACATTCACAAATATGTAAATAAAGGGAAAACAGCAATGACATCCAAGTGAGGAATCAGCAATCAAACCATGGCAAATTGATAATTATCTGAGAATTACAAAACATTATTAAGAATATGTTAACATGAAAAGGTATGCATATTATTGGCTATACAAGTCATGGGTTCCAGAACTTGTTTCGTCTCTGTCTTGCTTTCTATAGATTATAGATGCAGTGTTTTGAAAATCAAGCTTTTAAGATGGGATAGCAATGTCAAAATATTATGCACGTGGTCTCCATAGTCGCAGTCCTCCATAATCCAGATCGTCTGGTCTTGCCAATTAAGCAGATGTCGTTGATGCATTTTCGCATATGGGCTGTTATCTTCGCTGTTCTTGACGATGAAGTTTCTTATCCTTTGATTGGTAACGCAATACTCAATAGTGAGATAATCAGTCTCTGCAAGAATAACATGTGTCGTTTGAAATGTGTCTAACACGAGCTTTAATATGTCCTTGTTGCGATATGGCTGTGTCTATCGTGATTTCGAAGATCTTGAGGCTTATTTTATCACAGCAAAGTTGCTCAACGATGTCAGCAAAGCGTGTGTGATTACTGTTACCACCTTGTTGGTTTTCTATGGAGGAATTTTCCTCACTTGTGCGATAGCTTTCTTTGTCATATTCGGGCTCACTGTCTGACGTGATAGATGTGTCAGAAATGTGTTGATCTAACTTCTTCTCGGTGTGTTTCATATCTGTCGCTGTGTCGTCTACGTTGTTTGATTCACGGATTGTATTTCCGACCATAGACGTGTCGTCAAGGGGCGATGTTACGGTTGACACGCTGAATGAAGGGATAGCACTGTTGTTACTCTGGATTGAGTCCGTACCGTTGTTGTTTGTTTGTTGAATGTCAGCACTTCCATTTTCTTTGTTTTTAACAAAATCCCACTCGTAGATGTGTCGTCAAGGAGCGATGTTACGGTTGACACACTGATCAAATGGATAGCAATGTCGCCACTCTGGACCAAGGCCGTGTTGTTGTCTGTTTGTTGAATGTCAGCACTTCGAATTTCTTTATTTTCAATAAAGTCCGTGTTCGTAGATATTGTTGGTGTCTTAGTTGCTACTCTTGTATGGTGTTGTTGTTTTCTAAAGTTGTCTCGTCTTACTTGGCTCGGCGACTTCCGTCTGAAGGTGGCAGGAGTTAAATGATGGCCCGTCGACACACTCATGTCGGCCATCTCCATGCCATCAAATCGAAGGACGAGGGTAGTACGCTCTTTATTTCAAGCTACTTTGAAGGAGGAGAGGTGAGATTCCTCTAAAATGGTGTTGATGAGACATTCCAGCATCGTCGGAAGTCTGCTAACTGACATATTGATGTCGTTCAACCACAAAATAAACTTGAAATCATAAAAAGGGCGAGAGCTCACGAACCCGCGTCTGTCCTGCTCGGTAACCAAACCGGAAGTCCAAGTCGAAGTTTTGATGATTTAATATAGAGAAGGAGTTCCAAACTGAGTAACCGGTGTGAGAATCTACAATGATACTGTAACAATCTATCGATATTTATAAAACGGGCTTGCTCTAGCTAGATCCAGAGTGGTGTAACATAAACCCAGCTATCAATACGGCTGGTCAGTTCTGTTTGATGTGCTTGTTAAAAGTTCTCTTTATTTCAATCAAATTCTCTATATTTCAATATAAACTCTCGATTAAATAAAACGAACGATACATAACAAGACTCAGTGGTCGGTTGTTTTGATGTTAAATGTAACTAAGCTGATGCTACAGTGGCCGTATTGACGTTATAAGGGAAACAGGACATTCCATGGCATCAACCAATCAAAATGCAGTTTATTCAAGTGGGTCACATATTTTACAAGATTGATAACTTTTAGATATCATCCTATGCCATAGGATGATTTATTGATATAAATAGGTTCCTTTCTTTAAATGACCACTACCTCAAGTCCTTGTGTAGCCGAATTGACGTTATACCACTCTAGATCTGATATATTAAAATAACTTGACTAAATCTAGATCTAAATATAGAGCTAAACAATTATTTTTTGATGCCTAGAGCTAAAATCTAATTAGCTTTGAGACTCGATGTTTTTTTTAAGTAATCTAGATTTAGATCTAGATCTGGCTTTTTTGTGTAGATTATTAGTTCTAGGTCTAAATCTAGATCTAGATCTAGAGCTAGAGCTAGATGTAGATCTATTTATAGTGCATTATAAAGAGCATCTATGTAGACGAGATAATCTATATATGATCTTGATCTAGATCTAGATACTTGATCTATTATGATTAGACAGATGTAGAGCTGGATGAGATTGAAATCTAGATCTAGCTCTAGAAATGTAATGAAAGTCTAAAATACAGTGGTGTCCGCCTAAGAATCCGGTCATCGGGAGACAGAAAAACGGTTTCTTAGACAGATTGAGTTCTAAGATGGCCTCTGACATGCTTGTATATTATATATATAAATATATATATATATATATATATATATATATATATATATATATATATATATATATATATATATATATATTTATATATATAACCCTGAACTTTTACGACATAACGTGTCACGCTGTCAGTGTCAGAATAGGCCTCCCCGGTGCTGCTGAATACCGAAATCTACTGAAATCTACCGAAATCCACCGAAATCTATCGAAATCTACCGAAATCTACCGAAATTCACCGAAATCTACCGAAATCCACCGAAATCTACCGAAATCTACATTTGTTAGTGTCGATGCTATAGTCTGTGAAATAGGAATGCGGAATGACAGTTATGATACAGGTACCATAGATGGGAATGTTGAGAAAGAAAAGCATGTTACTGCAGTTGATGATATTGATGTTAATGATGGTGATGATGATGATGTTGTTGATGGTAATGAGGTGGAGGATGTTGAGGATGATGTGGGTGATGAAGTGGAGGATGTTGAGGTTGATGATGCAAAAGGACAACAGTTACCAAATGGTAAATTTTGGGAGTTGAACGACCTATTGAAAACACTTAGAAACAAATCAGCTCCATGCTTAAAAGAAGTTCCTAGTGGAACGAAAAATGATGTCTTCTTTATTGTCGACAATGAAGAGAAATCAAAAAGACGTCTGGAAGGCAAACATTCGCAGTACTGGGATGACAGAGGTGCATGGAACCCCAAGGGCGCTACGAATAAGACGTTTTTGCTTGAAAGTCACAATGGTGACATTCAGACTGTTTACATGAGAGAAAACATGTATTGCAGCAAAAAACAAGAAATAAAAAGACTGTTTATGAAAACTTGCACCCTCAGCCGAGCCCTCTGCCATTTCAGTACTGCACAAGTACTACACGAAGCATTCGTGCTCAACATAGTATGAAAAAAGAGTGTCCTGGTTAGACGTTACAGCTGGCCCCAAGATAGCAGTGTGTGAATACAAAGGGACAGGTCCTCAAGTAAGACCACACAGTTTAGCTATATTAAACTTGTGCGGTGATTATGTACGCACCAAACCACACATAATGACAAAAATGAAACAAGATTTATAATCATAAACACCCGCCCAAGTGTATCGGGAAGGTGATGATTTTTATGGACCGAGAAACAAGAAACAAGTGTACAATACCAAATCTGCTGTGACAAAAAAGGAAAATCCAATTAACAAGGCAAATTTTGCCGACTAGGTGATTGGTGTGGAAGAATTACAGCATAAAAACCCATTCGTTAGGTTGATCATCAGACAAAGTCAAAATGTTCCTTGCATAATTTTGTACTCTGATGAGCAAATTTCTGATGTGAAGAGATGTTGCTATCCCCCACTTTCCGCAAAGTCAACTGTTCTGGGGGTTGATAAAACCTTTAATCTAAGTGACTTACACGTGACAACAACTGTTTTTAAAAACATTTCTGTTGTCAAACGGGATTCAGGTGACCATCCCGTGTTTCTTGGTCCCATTTTCCTTCATGGGATTTCCGATTCTGAAACTTTCTTTCTTTTTTTCATCACTTGGCGGGCGTTCTTTGTCAGGAACCATCACCACCAACTCTAGGCAGTGACGAGGAGACAGACATGGTCCATGCTATTGGAAAAGGCGTTCCAACAAAGTGATAGGTTCTCCTGCGGCAAGCACATGCAAAACAACTTAATCGCTTTCCTGACTGACAAAGTCGGCCTTTCAAAAAAGGAACGAAATACAATTGCTAGTTCTGTCTTTGCAATGGTTGACACGGCAGACGATCACACTGAGTTGTCTGACAGGCTTCAGCTCTACACTGAGAGTTTCCCCTCACAAGTGTCCACATACGTTAAGAGAAAAATCATGCCACACCTATTAAGTAACATGAAGGCCTCTGCTTGCCATGACTTGATCAATGCTTCCCTTTATGGACAAACAACAACTCTGAGAGCTTGAATCATTGCTTGAAGCAAGCCACCCAGTGGAAGGCCCTCAAAATTGTGGAGCTGATCCTGACGTTAGAGGATTTAGTCCTGGCTCAATACAGGGAGCTAAGAAGAGCCCTTGTTGGTCTCGGAGAGTTTAAACTCGACAAGACATTTATCTCTAACCAGATTGCCAGAGATGACTGGTTTGCCATGGATTCCAAAAAAAAGAAAGATTATTCAAAAAGTTTCTCACGGCACCAAGACAGTCGTCAGGCCTGGTAAGATCAAGCCAGTCAAAACCAGTGTTGCAACCCGCACACGAAGGGTAGAAGCCTGATAAAAATTTAAAAAACGATCAGAAAAAACCACCTCTCATTCGAAGCAATCCAAACTGGAGTGATGATTGATTGATGGTCGTTTGTGTGACAAGGCTATGATAAATGATCCTCTTGTAAGAGGGCTGCTCCAAGACCGTTCAGTGAGCTGTCCACTTCAATTTCTGGGTTTTTCTGAGGGTCAAAAATATGACAGTCTCAGATGGTGGTGTATATCGTCTTTCATGTTTTGATATACTCTTTCGTGGGAGTTAGTCTACTGCCAGATGCTTTCTATTATGAGTAATTATCTCAAAGCCGATGTCCTCTCACTGAGCTTTGGGATAAATTGACTAAGATATTGTATCAGCCCAAGGAAAGATTGTAGCTCTGTCTTGTTAGTTGGACTTGCCTTCGATTTAATGTTGTCGCATTTGTCCACATCCGGTTGTACGCCTTTGGATGACCATTGTAGGCCAAAGAATGCTATTTTATCCTGCCGTATGAAGCATTTTTTGCTGTTGAACACTAACCCATGCTGTTTTGCAGCTTTCATCAAACGCATCAGGTTTTTATCGTGTTCTTCTCGGTTAAACCCGTAAACGCATACGTCGTCAGCGATCCCTACGGTACCTGGGCATTCTTGTAGAATGTGGTCCATTTTCTTTTGGAAGATGTCCTGTGACACGCTGAGGTCAAAGAGTAAGCGCAAAAATTTGTATCTGCCAAAGGGCGAAATGAATGTTGTCAGTAGGCTTGACTCTTCATCTAATTTGACTGCCGAACAACCGTGCTGCGCGTCCAGTTTCGAAAATATCTTGGCACCAGCGAACTTATGCGAAATTTCTTCAAGAGTTTTGTGGTGCTCTCTTTTGATAATTTATTTAGGTCCCCAGTCTAGGTAAGGCACTGGGACTTGGTGTGTTTTCATTATTCTAGATCTACGCTAGATCTAGATCTAGACTGTGTAGTGTCGCTGTCTTCTTTCAGATAATATTGTATGATGTAATAATGTATGACTTGATGCATTGAATTCAATGAGAGTTTTGTATTGTGCTATTAACTCTCTGAGTGCTAGCCCCTGAGAAAAGCGAAACCCTTGAGCACTAGGCTTTTTTAAAACATTTATAAAAATTGTTTATCCTATTAAATATTGAAATGTATCAACCGATTTTCAGGTGTTGTTTATTATGTATTTATGTGACTGTGTGTTTTTTAATTTTGTGTTTTGGTCTAATGGTTTGAATTTTTTGAACCCTTGACCGGTGGTCACTTTTTGAAAAACGAAAAAACTTTTGAACAACGCACAGACAATGACATAATACGACAATACTAAGTTTACTCGATTATGCAGTGGTCATGCAGTGAAGTTTATGCTTCTATAATGATGGTGGAATTCGGTACATTTCGGTACATTTCAGTGGATTTTGGTACATATTAGTAGATTTCGGTGGATTTCGGTAGATTTTGGTAGATTTCGGTGGATTTCGGTAGATTTCTTTCGGTGGATTTCGGTAGATTTCGGTGGATTTCGGTAGATTTCGGTGGATTTCGGTATTCAGCAGTACCCCTCCCAAACCACTAAATAAAACTATCTGAAATGTTACAAGTGATTTTGGCTATATATCAGACTGTTTTCTAGGCATACCTTATTTGTATTAGTCTTTCGTTCATCATGTTGTATTTGCAAATGACGCTTTCATTTTCGATAAACCAATAAAACCATGCCAGACGATAAGTATTAAATAGGCTTAGATATATGCCATGTGTGATATTCAGTTCGACCCGCCAACTCATTCATAGTTTCGATCGTTCATGTGAACATTTCTCATTAATTAATTAAAAAATCTCTCTATATCTTCAATCTTTATTTTATGGACTTCTGTTTTTGTGCGAGATTCAATCACAGTTTGAATAGTTCAAATGAACAGTCCTCATGGATTAATTCAAGAGTTCCCTGAAAACTCCATTTTACAGACCTAGAATCTAGATCTAGATTCTAGATCTAGAAACTAAGTCTAGCTCTAGACAACAGATGTGCAGTTTTCTTTTGTAGATCTAGAGCCAATCTAATGCTAGATCTAGATATCTAGATCTAGAGTTAGATCTAGATCTATCTATATATTATAATGTAGATAGATCTTGATTTAGCTTCTACATCTAGATCTAGAGATCTAGCTTTAGATCCAGGTATCTGAAATTTTACCTCTAGCTCTAGCTATGTTTCAATATTATTCTACATATCTGCGGATTTCTTTTCCCATTACCCAAGTAAGCGATGTTAATCATTCAAAAGAGGAAAGAGACATCCTCGCAACTAATGGAACATCTCAACAAATTGTTAAACCCTGTCTCGGAAGGATAAACGTGTTATATTACCACGCCAGTTTTAAGTAGGTGTTTGCATAACCTGCTTAAACGCCCCACCCACCTCACTTTTTTCCCACTTCATCCCCATTTAAATTGAGGAAAGTTTGGCGAGGAATTCCTGTCTGGCCAACCATTTCTGGGTCAAACGGATACACCAGGTTTTAAGTAGTGTCCCGAAGCAGTGCCAATGTAGTGACTTAATAGATCTAGATCTATGTCAATACAAAAATATTTTTAATGTAGCCACAATTATTTGTGTTGATTCCAATACAATACAATACAATAGTTTTGCTAATTCTGTGTATACCTGCTATTTTAACTTTTATTCCAGAGCCCTATACAATGACTGACACCGAGATTGGTGCTACATGACTGCATAACATGCTTTCTTTGTTCCAGACAAATGTGTTAACCAATATTCTCATATTGAAAATTGAACAAACTCTATTGGTTTACCTTTTGCTCTCGGACCTAATCTTCAACTGCCATGCAATTCATGAAAGATTTGTACAGGTAAGAATTTTTTCTTTAATTATAAGCAGATTCATATCATAAGGGAATTATTAATTGCGAAATATTCTTAGTCTATTGCCATTTATTCATTTACTTATTGAAGGGGTGCCATGCTTGTGTAATAAAAATTATGATCCGATTTCGAAAATGTAAAAATAATTTTCTTCGAAATAAAGATTCAAGACGTTTTTAGGCACATTTGAAATGTAACCTACTTTAGAAATACTGATTTTATCGTGATAGCATAGCAATAGGAGGGTGGGGGTGGGGAGAGACGTAGAGAGAACGTGCATTTTAGTGTAGGCTTCGTTTTTACCAGATGTTACTTTCAAACATCCCTCTTCTATTATTCCATACTCTATTTTACTGTATCTTCTATTTATTTGATATAACACACCCGTCCCTCTCCCTCGTCTTTTTCCTTCATTATATCGAGATATCCGGGTAGTGGACAGGTAAGCACCTGTGTGGAGTAGATGATCCGTCCTCTACGAGTCTTCTGCTGCCTTGCAGGTCGGTCTTGGCTGACCAAAGGCTAATGGAGTTAACCCGGACAGAAAAAACAACCTGCTGCCTTCCAGGCCGGTCTTGGAGTGACCAAAGGCTAAGGGAGTTAACCCTGACAGAAAATAACAACCTGCTGCCTTGCATGCTGGTCTTGAATGACCAAAGGTTAAGAGAATTAACCCTAACAGAAAATAACACGGCCTGGTAGGCGGCCTCAATGTGACAGCCCCACCATCGACTTAGGGTACAGTGGGCTAAGCTTATCCAAACTCTAACTGATGCAGAGAAATCAATTTAATATACCCGGCTTGACCTTTCAACGACGAAAATGGAAACAAACACGGAGTGTGATTTTTGGAACATTAAATGTTAAGGCAATAAATGGAAAAGAGTTAGAATTAGTTGAAGAAACGGAAAATTTCGAAGTAGACATTTTGGCTATTACAGAAACAAAGAAAAAGGACAATGAATAGAAAATGTAGGATTAAATCATATTTTTCATCTTCTCAGGAGCAGATGTCAAAAATAGAGGAAGAGCAGGAGTAGGTCTCCTAGTACATAAAAGCCATGAAAAGCTACTAGAAAGCTGGAAATGTATAAGCCCAACAGAGGTAAATAGTAAACCGAAAGGAAGAAAAATTAAATTATTGATCGCTTATGGACCAAACGAAGACGCCACTAAAGAAGAAAAAGATATCTTCGAAATCGATTTACAAATAGCTGCAGAGAATCTTAAACACAAATAGGAACTAATGCTTTTAGGAGATTTAAACGCTAGAGTATGCACCAATATATGAACATCAGGAGGAATAAAAGGTAAAGAAGGAGAGACAACAACTTGTCCAAATGGAGAAAGACTTCTTTTTTTTTTGCCTAAAGAATAACATAAAAATAGCCAACACCTTTTTTTCCTCATAAAGATATCCACAAATATACAAGAGTAAATGAAGACAGGTGGGAAAAGTCAATGATAGACTACATAATAGTTAGCATCTCCTTTTTTTACAGTACATTGTATGCACGAGTAAACACAGGAGCAGAAATATTTAGTAATCATCACCTAGTGATAGCCAAAATGAGATTACTGACTGAAGAAAACAAACAGAAAAGGAAAGAGAAGAAAGCTACTGCACTCAAAATAGAGGAACTAAATAAACCAATAGTAAAAGAGATGTACCAATCTAAGAAAAAAAGATTTATCAGTGAAAGGCAGAGGGATCTGAATCACAAAAGAAGAAAAATGGCAAATGTATAAAGAAACACTCCTCGGTTGTACTGAAGAGGTCTGTGGTAGGAAACAAATTAAAGGAAATAGGAAAAAGAACAGCATGGTGGAATGAGAATGTCAAAACTAAGATCAAAGAAAAGAAGGATGTCTGGAAGAAATACTTGCAAACAAAGAGACCAGAGGATATCATAGCTTACGTGAATAAAAAGAACTATCACTAAAGAGGAAGTGAGGAAAGCAAAACAGGAACCATGGGAAGGCTTTGGACAAAGACTTCAAGAATGCTATCAAGGAATTCAAAAGCTGTTCTGGGGGCAATGAAGAACATGAGAAAGACCAAAGCATGCCCAATACGACAAATTAAGAATGTCAAAGGAGAAATAATGAAAGAAGACAGCCAAATCATGGAAGCGTGGAGAAAGTATTTTCAACAATTACATAATCCCTCTAGAACATATGAAACAAGGAGTAAAGATCAATTTGTAAGAGTAATGAGTTATCCAGAATAGATGGCTTAAGATGTAGATATATCAATGGAAGAAATCCAAACAGCTATAAGAAAAGTGAAATGAGGAAAAGCCCCAGGAGCAGATCAAGCTTATCCAGAAATAGTTAAAAACCAAGGGAAAGAGGCAGAAAAACTACTACATGCAATATGCCAACAAGCATGGAAGTCCAAACAGGTCCCAGACGACTGGAAAAAGGGAACGGTAGTACCAATACACAATAAAAGATAAACCATGGAATGCTCAAGCTATAGAGGGATATCACTACTTAGCGTACTAGGAAACGTGTATGCCAGGATACTGGAAAAGAGTAGAGGATCAGATTGAAGAATGTCAGAGTGGATTTAGACCAGGAAGAAGTGTACAAGACTATATATTTACAATTAGACAAATAAAAGAAAAATTTCCTTGAGAGAAACATTGACTTTCACCTGTGTTTTGTAGATCTAGAAAATACATTTAGCACTGTGTGGGCATTCCTTAAAAAAAGAACACAATGAAGAGCAACATTTAATAGATGCCATTAACAATTTTTACAATAAACCAACATGTGCAGTGAGAGTAACTGAAATATATTTGCGTAATTTGATGTAGATATAGGGGTAAGACAGGGTTGTTTCCTAAGTCCTCTTTTGTTTATCACATCTATGGATTCAGTCACAAAGGCATCCTCAAAAATGAAGAAAATAAATGTAGGTATGTGAAAGCTCAAACCAGTAAATGTATCAATGCTTTCATTTGTCGATGATTTAGTTCTGTTTGGATAATCAGAAAGGGACCTTCAGTCGAATATCAACATTATGAACAATGCACTAAATAAAAAAGGAGTGAGAGTAAATGCAAAGAAAACCAAAAACAATGCTAGTAACTAGGGAAGCTAAAACACAAAATCTTAAATTGGGCAGGGAGAATTTAGAACAAATTCAAAGCTACGATTACCTAGGAGTAATGATTAACTCAGAGGGAAACCTAAGTTACCTAAGAAATCAACCAGAGGATCCAAATGGCAAGTGCAATATATAACCATCTAGGAAAGGCATTTGTAGGTAAACAAGAATTGTCAACAAAGACAAAATGAAAGTATACAACACAGTTTATTGTCCTACTCTCCTCTATGGCTGTGAAACCTGGACCTTAGACAATAGAGAATACAGTAGAGTACAAGCAGCTGAAATGAAATATCTAAGAAGAGTAGTAGGAAAAATCTAAAAGAGAAAAAATCAGAAACACAACAATAAGAGATCAAACCAAAACAGATAGCATACAAGCTAAGATAGAAATAAATCAATTGAGATGGTTTGGGCATGTAAAAAGAATGAATGACAATAGAATAGCTAAATCAGTATACAGTGCTAAAGCCCAAGGTAAAAGACCAAAAGGCAGACCTCGGAGAAAGTGGGAAGAAGATATAAACAAGCATTGAAGAATAGAAATTTAACTTGCATCCAATGTACTGTAAAAAGGAGCTGCTAACTATTATGTAGTCTATTATTGATTTTTCACACCTGTCTTCATTTACTCTTGTATGTTTGTGGATATCTTTATGAGGAAAACCGGTGTTTGCTATTTTCATGTTATTCTTTAGGCAAAAAATCTATTAATTCTCCCATTTGGAGAAGTTGTTGTCTCTCCTTCTTTGCATATTACTCCTCCTGACGTTTCTATATTGTTGCTTACTCTAGCGTTTAAAAACCATTAGTTCCTGTTTGTGTTTAAGATTCTCTGCAGCTATTTGTAAATCGTTTTCAAAAATATATATTTCTTCTTTATTTGCATCTTTATTTGGGCCGTAAGCTATTAATAATTTAATATATCGTCCTTTTGGTTTAATATTTACCTCTAATAGCCGTGGGCTTATAAATTTCCAATTTTCTAGTAGCGTTTCATGCTTTTCATGCTTTTTTCGCACTAGGAGGCCTACTCCTGTTCTAGCTCTATCTTTGACATATATTCTGAGAAGATTAAAATATGATTTGGTCCTACATTTTCTATTCCTTGTCCATTTTTCTTTGTTTCAATAATAGTCAACATGTCTACTTCATTTTTTTTCATTTCTTCAACTAATTCTAACTCTTTTCCAGTTGTTGCCCTAACATTCCATGTTCCAAAAACCACAGTCTGTGTTTTTTCAATGTTCGTCGTTAAAGGTCAAGCCGGGTATACTCCATTTATTTGTCTGAATCAGTTTGGTTTTGGATAAGCAGGGGAGTAGCCCACTGTACCCTAGGTAGATGGTGGGGCTGCCACATTGAGGCCCCCTACCAAGCCTTGTTATTTTCTGTTAGGGTTAACTCCCTTAGCCGTTGGTCATTCAAGACCATCCTGCAAGGCAGAAGGTTGTTATTTTCTGTCAGGGTTAACTCCCTTAGCCTTTGGTCAGTCAAGACTGGCTTGCAAGGCAGCCGGTTGTTTTATGTCAGGTTAACTCCCTTAGCCTTTAGTCGGCCAAGACCTGCCTGCAAGGCAGCAGGAGGCTCGTGGAGGGCGGGATCGTCTACTCACCGTACAGGTGCTTACCTGTCCACTGCCCGGTGAAGCTAAACTGATTTGTTTATATTTATTTTTAATTTTTTTTTTTTTTTAAATGTATATTATTTCACCGAACTATCGATGTCCTCAACTTTGCATCTTGATATATTTCTCCTAAAATCTATACATTTAATGATTAACAAGTTACATTTGTTGTTAATTTAAATGCATGGATGTATTCTTTTATTTTTGAAACGGAGATTGTGATAACACAAGTATAATTTCCTTTTTCAAAGGATCAATAAAGATAATTGAATTGAATTGCATTGAATGACTTGATTTGACTTGAATTTAGTTTAAGATGTTCTAAAGGGGCGACCATCTCCTACCAGACGCGTCCCCAGGTTGCGGATAGGGGAACAGCCTCTAGATATAGAGGTCAGCTGCGAATATCGAATAAGCAGTCGCGGACAAAACTGGCGTTAGAAAACGCTCTAGATGTCCTGTCAGGTAGGTAACAGGCGAACCGAGGCGCCTTTATAACCTTCCCCGTGTGTGGACAGAGCTCGTTAACATGGAAAGGTAGTTTGTCTAGGAGAAGGAAGACTCCGATGTCAACCATGGGAAAACAGGGCTCATGAGCTTGGGAAAACTACCTGTCTAGAAGTGAATATCCAAAATAAACCCTGTTCCTCCAGGATGGGTTAACGCCCATATCTTGTTAAAAAATAAAATGTTCGGAAACCGACAATGGATTAAAATATAAGAATACAGGTGAAGGAAAAGACTGACAAACAGAGTTCTGGATCCATGCGCAACAAACCAGACTGGACTAGCGATCCAGAACACTGTACCAATGAACAACCAGACTATGTCAAGACTATCCTTTGAATCAAAACAATCAATTATGGTGGGGGCATGGAATGTACGCACACTTTATCAAACAGGAAAACTGGCGCAGACAATAAATGACATTGACAAATATAAAATAGATATCCTGTCTATATGCGAATCACGATGGACTGACAATGGCAAAAGAGATATCGCTACTGGTCATACGATCATCTACTCAGGAAGAGAAGACAATCAACATATGAATGGAGTTGCCCTGATATTAGCTTGTGATTATTAGCGCCGTAGGCTTTCAGTTTCAGCTCTGACTTTCCCCTTGATTTCTGCTTGTTTTACATATCAAAGTGTGACATAATTTATATGTATCTATTCATCTTTAAACGGTTCATCATTGTGTGCAACATTCGTGGATTTACAGTGCTTTCGAATATTTGTAGATTTGTACATTATTATACAGATGTTGGAGCTTGGTCTTCGAGTTTCAATCGTTGGTTTTATTGCGAACTGTTTTATCCACCACGGACCATGGGCATTCTCAATAACAACACAGACATTATTCCAGCCATTACATACAAGGTAAGTAATATGATAACACATCGTCATTACAGTAGTCTATATTTGCCAGTCATTGACTCGTTGAGGCAGTAACACATATATAAAAACACATACAAACGCACACGAAGAGGGAAGAGGGGCGGAAGATTCAATAAACAAAAACAAAAACGGCACTTCAATGACAACAATTTACTTTTCATTAGACCGAAACTAAACACCTCAAATGTGTCTGATTTAGACCCTTTAAAGACTGTGCTGTTAAATGCACGCTCTGTTCGTAATAAAATAACACTACTGAACAAATACATAATTGACTGTGGCATAGACTTAGTTTTCATAACAGAAACCTGGCTAAAAGATGATAGTGATTGCATTTTGAATGATATGTTACCATCTGGTTACTCTGTTGTTAAATGGCAAAGAAGGTGGTGGCTATTAGTGATTTTTTTAAACGGCATTGGATATCGAACTAATAAACCATCCACATTTGAAGTCCTTGCATGTAAACATGAAGACCAATAAGTGTTATCACAAGTTCGTTTTGATATATCGCCCCCCCCCCCCCCCAGGCATCCAAGAAAAACAATGCCTAAATTACCAAGTTTATAAATGAATTTCAAGATCACATCATCAATATTTCTGCTAAAACAAATAACTTATATATTCTTGGAGATTTCAACATCCACGTCAATGATAATTCAGATGAAAATACATTTAATTTCATAAACAGCATCGAGGCATGCAACCAGATCCAACATGGTAAATCACCAACACATACAGCCGGAAACATACTCGATCTTGTTACGAGCCATTCTAATGACAACCTCTTGGTATGTGTAGAAAACAACCATATCTCAGACCATCAAAGTGTAATATTTCACTTGAAACTGAAAAGGCCCATACATCAACAAAAGTCGATTTCATATAGGACAAACAAATCATTCGACATGGAAAGTTTTAAAAGCGACATTGTCAAATCAGGATAACTAAGGGCCTCGAGGAAGCTATGTCATTTCAAACAAAAATTTCACTATTTAACAAAATTATGGTCCAAATACTTAACAGACATGCCGAACCACCCCACCCCCCTCCCTGATTAAAAAAGTTGTAACAGTGCGACCGGACATCAAATGGTTTTGTGATAAAATACTAATCTCAAAATGAAAGAGAAGAGCAGGCAGAAATCTAAGAAAACTTGGCGGAAATCTAAGCTCGTCATTCACAAAAAACTATATATCAAAGCAAAAAAAACGAAACAAATGGACTGATAAACGAATACAAACGTACATATACCAAAGAACATCGCTGAGCACAAGGGCAACAGCAAGGAACTTTTTAACATCATAAATAGACTCATAAAACACAAACACCCATCATCTTCCTTACCATCACACGCAAATGACGAAGAATTAGCTAACATATTCAATAAATATTTCGTTGACAAAATTGTCACAATTCGATCGGATCTTGACAAAAAGATTGACATTGACACCATTAAAACTAGAGGTACGAAATTCATCACAACACCACCACCATTTTCCTATTTTTTACTCGCATCTGTTGAGGAAATCACTGAACTCGTCAATGATGCAGCAAACAAACAATGCAAATTGGACGCCGTTCCCACGTGGGTTCTAAAAACCTGTATTAATGAGGTTGCACCAGCCATAATCTCCATCGCCAATTGTTCCATCCAAAATGCGGATTTTCCCACCGTTTTCAAAGAAACACATCTGCCTCCATTCTTAAAAAAGAATCTTGACAACCAGATGATGAAAAATTACAGGTCCGTCTCGAACTTAAATTTCATTTCAAAGATCATTGAGAAACTCATTGTGCGAAGACCTACCAACCACTCCATGAGCTACAACCTGTGTCCCATTTTTCAATCAGCCTACATGCGAGGCCACAGTACTTAAACTGCGTTAATCAGTTTCACAATGACACAATCAACCAGCTCCAATGTAATGACAATGTTGCACTTCTACTGTTGGATCTGAGCGCGGCTTTCGATACTGTGGACCACAAAACACTCTGCGCTAGAATGCAGCAATGTTTCGGCATCACGGGCATGACTCTGAAGTGGTTTGTGAGTTATCTTACCGATCGTACCCAGCGAGTCATCATAAATGGCAGTCCTTCATTGGCAACAAATATCCAATTTGGCTTCCCACAGGATCAGTCCTTGGTCCGTTTTCTTACACTATACACTACACTCTCAGTGACATCATCGTATCCCACAACATTGATCATCGTTTTTATGCTCAAGACACGCAACTTTACACCCCACTCAGCATGAACAATCACCTAACAACTAAAGAAACAGCCATAATCAACTGTGTGTTTAGACATCAGGACCTGGATGACAGAAAACAAACTGAAATTCAACAATGACAAGACAGAATTGATAACATTTAGAAAAAAAGGAAAGGACATTATATTAAATGAGCTGGTCATAAACAATACGACGATATGTAAACAGCCATAGCGTCAAAAATCTTGGTTTCTTCTTTGATGAATTTTTACACATGCATGCTCACATTACCAAAGTTTGTCAAACAATCCATTATGTCCTTAAAAGCATTTCTTGTATCCGAAATCTGCTAGACGCAGAAACATGTAAAATATTTGTCCATGCCCTTGTCACAAGTCGTTTTGACTACTGTAATTCTCTTCTCTATGGGTTGCCAACGACTTCTATTCATCGATTACAATTACTTAAAAATAAGCAGAAAAAATTGTAATTAAGACCAAAAAGTCTGAACACATCACTCCCGTTTTGTGCTTTCTACATTGGCTTCCCGTAGAGAGAATCGTAAATAAGATAGCATGTCTCACTTTCAACTGCATTCATGACACTGTCCCTGACTATCTAAAACCTCTCCTTAAAGTTTTCGTGTATGTAGATTTTATAGTAATCTTAAATATTGAGTACATTATGTAAGCTATTTTATGACGTATGTCTTAGCTTTTGTAAAGCACAACTGAGCATGACCCTCATGGATAGGGGCGATATAAAATTTTTTGCATTATTATTATTATTATTATTATTATTATTATTATTATTATTATTATTATTATTATTATTATTATTATTATTATTATTATTATTATTATTATTATTATCATTATTACTATCAAAAACGGCAAAAAACACTTTGTTGGAATGGGAACCATGGGGTGAAAGATTACTGAAAGCTAGGTTTGATTCCAAATACGCAAAGATGACCATCATCGTGTGTTACGCCCTACAAGAAGACAAAGAGTGAGGAGGAGAAAGAACAGTTTTATGAAATACTTAACAGCACAATACAAAAGATCCCAAGACATTATCTACTTAATGTTCTTGGTGATTTAAACGCCAAAGTTGGAAAAGTTAATAGTCAAAGAGAACACATAATGGGACGTTAAGGAAGAGGTGCAGACATGAATGTCAATGGAGAATGTTTGGTGGAATTTTGCGCAGAGAACAATTTAATCATTCGAGGAACCATCTTTAAGCATAGATACAATCTGTGTGTTTAGACATCAGGACCTGGATGACAGAAAACATACATACAATGAATCCATACATGGACCTCTCATGGAAAAACCAAAAAACCAAATTGACCACATCACTATCAATACGAAATGGAAGACATCACTGTTAAGTGGAGAACAAGAAGGGGTATCCGATGTTGCAAGAATAGCAAATGAGCTCCTGATATTGCAAAAATCCGGACATCAGAAAGGGAAATGTGACGTTGGAAAACTGCAAAACGAAGAAATTGCTAAAAAAAATGAAAATAGAGTTGTCAAAACGATACCAGGCCCTGCTCGATGAGCAAGAACTGTCCTTGACAAAAATTCAACCAGGAACTGCTAGACCAGAGCCAGTAATTACTGGGACCTAGCAAAGAAAGAAAGAAAGATGGATATCAGATCAATTATGGAAAGTCATGGAATAAAGAAAAAAGACAAAGGGCCGACTACTGATCACCACATCCGAAAGACTTAAAGAGCAAATCGATAATGAATATACGATGCTATACAAAAAAGTTAAAAAGTCACTCAAAGCGGACAAGAACTTACTATGACATGTTAGCGGAAAGGGCGGAAAAAAGCAAGAAAAGAAGACTCTATACCAGACAGCTAAAGACCTTTCCAAAGGGTATAGGAAACATGACACACCGATCAAGGACATCACAAGAAAATAAGTCTCTCGAGCGAAGCAGACCAAATGTACAGATGGAAAGCACTTCGAGTGCGTCTTAAAGAGAAACGCCAAGGCTCTGCACGGTCATTAAACCTGCAGAAAATGGCTTGGATATCAACACGCTACCCCAACTTTAGATGAAATAAAAAAGACAATAGAGAGTCTCAAAACAGGGAAAGCAGCAGGTGAAGATCAGGTGACAGCAGAAATGATTAAGATATAAAAGAAATGACCCCTAAAATATTATAAAGCATATTTCAAGAAATTTGGGAAAAATACCAAATGAGTGGAGTGTTGACTCAACGTAAAACTACCAAAAAGAGAAATCTTTCTAAATATGATAATTGGAGGGGAATCATGCTACTCTCTAAGGACCAGCAAAATTTTCAGCAAAATATTACTAAACCGTATAAACCCTACAGTCGAACCAAAAGAAAAAGCAGCAAGCAGGATTTAGGAAAGGCCATTCTTGCTCAAACCATATATTCACTCTTAGACAAATTTTTTAACAATGCCAAGAATGGAATGCTCCTGTACTCAAATTTTAAAAGATTTTGAAAAGGTTTTGATAGTGTACAGACCTGCATTATGGAACATCCTACGACACTATGGCATTCCCTTCAAGGTAGTTAGCATAATCAAACTGCTTTACATGAATTTCCATGCCAAAGCAATATGTGGAAATAAATTGACGGAGAGCGTGAACATCAATACAGGTGAAACAGGGCTGCATTCTATCACCTTTTCTATTCTGCCTTGCTATCGATTGGATTATGAAGGAATCTGTTGAAAATAAGAAAACAGGACTAAGATGGACATTCACTGAAATATTAGAGGACCTTGATTTTGCTGAGGATGTTGTACTCGTCACAGCACATCACAGATATACAAACCAAAACACAGCGAGTTGATAATGATGCACAAAAACTGGGGCTACACATAAATATTGAAATACAAAAAATGATGAGGATTAACAACAAATCAAAACAACCGGTGAAACTTGAAACAAGGAGATTAAGGATATACAAGTTTTCGCATATCTCTGAAAGTAAAATCACTCAAAATGGAAATTCTGAAGATGAGATCAAAGAAAGATTAACAAAAGCAAGAAAAGTATTTAAATCACTGAATAATATTTGGAATTCAAGAAAAAAATTCAATTAAAACAAAACTAAGATTCTACAAATCTAATATTCTAGCTGTACTTCGTTGTGGTGCTGAATCTTGGACAACAACAAATAACATCTGCAGAAAGTTGAACAGCTTTCAAAACAAATGTCTCAGAAAGATCCTCAAAATATATTGGCCAAACACGATATCAAACAACGACCTTCAAGAAAGAACATGATTGAAGTCAATATCCCGGATTGTGAGGAGAAGAAGATGGAAGTGGACTGGTCACATCCTTAGGATGAATGCTGATGCCATCTCTAAAATAGTCCTCAGATAGATCCCTCAGGGAACAAGGAAGAGAGGTCACCCGCTAGAATCCTGGAGGAGAGGCATCGAAACAGAGATGAAGACCCAGGGATGGACGTGGGTGCAGATGAAAAAAATTGGCATCTGATCGTGTTCAATGGCGATCCACTGTGTCGGCCTTATGTGCTGCCCAAGTAAGATGTAGTTTTTTCTATTAAAGTAAAAAGTTCTAGTCAAAATTATCAGGTATTATCAAAACACACCTACTTGTAAACACATACCAGTAGAATTTGTTTACAATGCCCTTTAGAATATATTAGCTAGATTTATATTTATTCAGTAATGTCGCATGAAGACAAAGTTTTGAAGTTTTAATATATACTTATGTAATGTGAGGTACATACATACAATATCAATACCACCGCAGATACCTGCCAAGATCGACACGGAGCTAGTGCTTTTGGGAAACCAACTTATTTTGATTATTCATCAAAAATAGCCCTAGGTCTTCAGAATCTCATAACAGCCAGCAGACGACAAAGTCATCCATTTTTACAGTTTTTGTCCTGACCTCGCTGATTTTGAAATATTGTTCTTATTTCGTTTAACATTATTTATTTATAATCATAGTACAGATCCCAACCAACATGAATTTAGATCTAGATCTTTTAAAAAAACACAGATAAATCCCGTGTAAATATCATGGTGCCACAACGGAGGCAAAAGTGAATGTTGATAGGTACGCAGGCTTCTTAGGGCAAAGTTTCCCGCACATCCAGATGTTATTTTTCAGTACCAGCATCTTACACGACCAAGAAAATATAAAATACCTTTCGGTAAATTAATGCTTCTTTAATAATAAAAAAATTAACTAAATAATTAACGTCAAAACCGCACGTTGGAATCTATTGTCAAAGAAAGTGTACTTCAATATACGTGTCCCAAACACTGGAATAAATTAAAACAAAGATAATGTATTTCAATAGACAGGTATTTACCATGCACTGGAATAGCAATAGAACAAAGAATAAGGCACTGTTGGGGGGGGTGTCAACAAATGTGGTAAGGAAATTCATATCTGGATGGAAGGTTAACTGAGTACTATGACGTGTGATGGTGTGTAAAGTCATCGAGTTATGATATTTGATTTTACCCCTGTTACAAAAACAAAAAAGGAAGAAAAAACGAAGGTTCAGATGTTTGATAAGTGATTTTCAACTTAATTTGACATTTCGTAACCTTGTTTTAGCTATGCATACAATATACGAATTTCTTTTTCCAGGCCTTAAAAGTTCGATAGGTTTTTCGTAGCTATCCCCATACACACAGATATTTCTTCTTATTAAAAATCCCCCATGTTGACACCCAATATCCACCTCCCGATCCGGCCCAAATTGAGACGATGTTAATCGCGTTTCATCTGCATCGTAACTGAATCATTTTATCTCACTTACATTGATATATTCCACTTTGACCCTGTAATCAAAGTGACTCCTTCCAGGTCCTCCAGAATAGATTGCATCTTCTCAGGAGCGTCCACTCGGTGCACAAATTTCTCAACAGTCATCATGACCCTGAGGGCATGTTCTCGTAGTGTAACGTTGTCAGACAAGTCAGACGACGATAAGCCTTTGAAGGAAAGGAATGTGTCCTGGACATCTGGATGCGAGTCAAACAAACTAGAAAAGAAAGAAATATTTTGAGATACTTAACTAACAAAGTGGTGATGTCGGTGGCCAAGTGGTTAAAACTGCCGGACTGGGATCATGAGGTCCCTGGTTCGAATTCTGGCAAAGCCAGGCCCGACTTTGTGTTCCTTAGGAAAGACACTTAACACATATTTCCCCACTCGACCCAGGTGCAAAATGGATACACGCACTAGATTGGGAGTAAAAATCTGCGTCAGACCATCGCCATGTCCAGGAGGTGATTATTATCACCTGTTCTGCTTCACGCTATAGAAACCGGGATACTCTCAGGCTCTATCAGCCGTAATGGCCTTGAAGGAACTTGTTTATATACTAAATAGATTTTTTTTTAAAGCTAACATAGATCTAATTGAATTTAAAAAGATTAAAATCATGTGGCTGGTCTTACAAAGCAATGGACCATTGAATTGTTGTTGCATCGGGAAAGGTACATTACAATAAATAAATACAACAGATTAATACACAACCACATAATCATTTGGAAATGGCACACAAACGGATTAAACAGATTGACAAAAAAAACCCAACGTAACAACAAAATGCGTTATAAAAAAAGAGTATTATATAATCTTGAGTTGAACAAACAAACCAAAAATTTAAAATTTAAAAAACGCAAAAAAAGCAACCTTTCGTTTCAGGATTCAAACTCAGGTCGATTGCTTTCTTTGCTTACCTTAACCACTGAATCGCGATGAGTGTTTGCTTAAATACCTTCATGAATGATGAATTTAAAAGTGACTCCAGGGCTAGATCTAGATCTGGATCTTTTATCGTCGGTAATGGACCAAAGGATCAAAATTTTTTAAAAGAGTCACATTGAAGTCATGATTTATGAGTGCCAGCTGACAGGAAGTCTTCGTGGAGTAGTCGTTTAGGCACTATAGCTGCAAGACTGATGGAAATCAGAATGTAGGTTGGAATCATGGGTCAAGGGCTGTTTTTTTATATTTTTAAAATATATTTAGTCTATTTTCTGTTTGGTTGTTGTTGTAGTTGATGTTGTTGTTTTGATTGCTCATAACCGCACAGTTTCCTTCTTCATTCTTGTAATGCCATAACACGATGTAAAATATAGACATAGCTACCCATTTGGCTGCTGTGACCCAGAAACATGGGTACAAGCACTGGATTGGGGAGTCCTAGGTTAAGTTCCTGTTGACCACAGGAGGGCCAGAAAATTTTCCCCGACTGGGAATCGAACTCAGGCCTCCTGCGTGGCAGTCAGCCACTCTACCGACTGAACTACCGGCGCCTATATGTACATCATGTCTTACAAAGTAGCAACATTACTTGTTAACTCCCTTGTATTATCTAAAATTAGATAATTGCGATTCTCTATAAAGTTCTATCTCCAAAGAGAGAATCAAAAGTTTGCGACATGCACAAAATTGTGCCGCTAGGCGTTTCAAGCGAAGAAGTACATTTTACTCGGCAACACCTCTTCCGTTTGAGCTACATTATTGCCAGTTCAAAATCGAATTGTCTACAAAACTAATATCCTTTTTTTAAATTCTCTTCATTGCCAATCTACATAAATGATCTTTTGAATGCGTATTCCCATCGAGGAAGTTTATATCCAGCAATGATAAATCGATCCATGGGTGAAAAACTCATGTAAGCGACATTTTAAAAATTTTACAGAGCCAAAAAACTTCATCATTTTTATAACATTATTAACGTCCATGTACATAGGCTGCTGCTAAAGAAAGCCATTTACTCACAAAATGATGACTATACAGGAATTTCAATGTAATATGGAGAAAAATGTGTTCAAAACTCCTGTATGGGGCACATACAGGATTTTGTTACCTAGAAAGGCAATATTGTATTAACTGGAAAATTATTTTCGTTGTGAAACTGATGCATTCAGGAATTTAATAGAATAGTATACTAATTTAATTTCTTAAACGCAATACTAATATTGAATAAGAAAGTGCTCTTGAGAGTTTAAACCAGCATATGATAATCATAAGTCTGTGTTTCTATAGCAAAAGGCGTACTTTCTGGACACGACAGAAGAAAGCTAAAAAGAGAGACCAGAAAAGTCTACAACTTACAATGATTTGTTTTCGATTGCAAACCATTCAACGGACTTAATAGTTATTATTCTTTTTTACAAAATTGGCAAATTGGGATAATAAAAAAAAAGGTAATGATTTAGGATAACTGAACGCAAAGAAAGAAGATTTTTCCTCTCTGAGACACCTGCAGCTGGTTCTCCGAGAAAAGGCAGTTCGAACCTTCCTCCAGCTCATCTGACTTTCACTTTTGCCTAGCGAGGTTCACGCCGCAGATTTGTTCGTCATTATGAATGACCATCTTGTCACTTACTTTCAGCTTTGGATATGGCTCTGAGTGTTGTCCATTTGATTTTCTGGCAGTCTTCGTCATTCTTTATTTTTGTAGAAACCATCTTGAAGGTAAAGAAGTTATGTGCACACATCTCATTGACAGGAACTTTTACTTCTGTAAGCCCCACGTATTACAGTAGCCGTTTCCGCTGGTGTGATTTTTTTGGAAGCATATGTAATGACAGAATGAACGGAATCGTTCTGGTTCTGTGGCCGACTTCAAAGAAATGGTGCTCTATCTCTTTTACAGAAGACATGGCCTAGAGACATGAACCAAAACATTGAAGTCACAAATCTGTTTCGATTTTGGCAGGCACAATTGTTAGATATAAAATATATTCTTTGTTTCGTTGATGTAATGCCAAAAAACAGGGAGCTATTTATTCTGGCCTGATCCGCAGGAGGAGACATGCTCCGGCCACATGAGGTACTGGACGTCTTGTGAGCCCATTTCGTAAAATGTCGTTGTAAACTTGCAGTGTACGCTGAATGCTTCTCCATGTGGACACTGCAGATCTTTTTGGAAGTCACAGCTTAAAGCATTTCAGTTACTTTACAAATCCTCTGTACTTCCTGGCTTTTTCCTTTCTTTGTATAATAGGATTTTTTTTATTGTTCTGTTGTGATGGATTTGGAGTGGCCCTTTGATCACACTACTTTGTTTTTTGGAGATCTAATTCAGTGTTAAATATGTGCCTATACGTTGGCATGGAAACATTCTTCTCATGCTGATGTTGAGTCCCTCTTCCATGTACATTCTGTTACTTCCCTGCCGACAGTAATGAGAAGTAACTAGTTGGAAAACTCCTAACGTGGGCCTTGATCTTCTCAACAACATCTTCAGCAAGTGTCCCACGATTTCCGTGTGTCCCTCTTTGATCAGAAACAAGCAACTATCTATTTTATCTAGTGCCCCGTAAACAACATCCTGCTTGATGTCTAGTGTGTCGATAAAAAATTGACGACACACAAATTTTAGTTTTCCATCTGATTTACAAAAGCTGTAGCTCAGGGTAAACTTTCGTCTTGACTCCGGATACGATGAGGAACATTTTTGGAAACAAACGAGAAAATAGATTGTCTCTATGTGTTTATGTCCCCAGTCTTCCAATAATTTGAAGATGACATTTTTGGGAGGTATTTTTCGCCATAACATGGACAGATCGGTTTTGATGGAACTTCCATCCTTTGAAGCCAAAGTAGGCTTTGTCAGCGTTTTAAAATGTTTTTGTTGTTGTCTGCTTTTGTTTTTGTTCTTGTTTTTATTTTTTGTTAGGTCTGTTTCCACGGATTAGCTGGCGTGTGCGTTTACTTGACACTTTCTTCCTGACATTGCCTGAGAAATATGTAGACAACTTGTCTAAAGTGACTAATGTCGATATTGATGACATTGGGGTTGTTGAGCCTGATGGGAGCGATGATGCTGAGGGACTTATTGCGGGCGATAAGCTGTCAATAACTGACACATACAGAAATGGAGCAAAATGCTGCTGCCTGTATGGAATTTTCCTTGGCTGGAAGTGCTACAGACGACAACACAGATGAGGTAGTTTCTAATGCTATCGAGGAAGACGAGGAGGTTGATGCATTTGAAATTGTCGTTGTTACGTCAGATGACTGGACTGGCTCATTGAAATGTGGTCCATGATCGGTTTTTATCTTTGTGATTGTGGAAAGTAGAGGAGTGTCGTCTGGATCATTATCAGAGTCGTTAACAGAAAACACAACGAATTCCAAAGGAATTATCTGACCAATATGTGTCTGAGTTACAAACATCGTCACCTCCTATTTCAAAATCTGAAGACGCACTCGACACATTCTTATCATCATTGGTTCTTATAATCATTAACATTATCATTATCACTATCTTATCATTATCATTATCATTATCATCATTTATATATGTCTCCAGGGCTTTGCCATGTCCATCTCCTTCTGATGTGTCTTTGAACCATGTATTTGTTATTACGTAGCTTTCTTTTCATGCACCTATTAACATGTCACGTCTTTCGTTTTGCGTTCCCAAACCATATCCGCGACGATACTACTTTTACTACTTACTTTGCGTTAAAGTCGCTCATTATGATAGTTATTTCTTGTAACTTGCATTGTGGTTTGGCCCTCTCTAAGTTCTTGTGGAATAGTTCCAAATTTTTTCGTCGCTTTCTGCAGTAGGAGATATGCTCATTCAAATAAAAGGAATGACCTTTTAGTTTCACCAATAGAATTATATCGGAAATTCGCCCCAAAACCCACAATAGATCGGCTTGTCTGGTTGTCAAACAGTATTCCCAATTCTCCTTCTGTTTTTCACTCCTCCTGAGTAGATTATTTCATGTCCATCAATATCAACTCTTCCTACACCTGTCCCACCTCGTTTCTGCAACACCTAGTATTTGTATTTTTTAAATTTCTTCATTTCTTGTATCAGATTTTCGAGTTTTTCCTAATTGGTATAATGTACGAACATTGCCTGTGGTTAGATTTTCTTTGTGACGTAGCGTTTTTGTGTGTTGTATTATGAGATTGAATTGACGTGTATTTGTTTTGAGAGTGAATGATGTCCTGGGAAGGCTTAAAATAGATAGTAGTTTTCCGTTGCTTTCTGTCCTTGTTAATACATCTACAGTTACTGTTACACTTGTTTATGTATAAACTGGCTGTGTCTTTCTGTGCTCTCTCTCTGTGTTTTCCTGGATTTGTATTATTTCACCTGGATATACTGGTTTGGCATTCTTAATTTTTGGATATAACCTTTTAAATGCACCTGTTCACGAAAACCGACCACTCTGCTTTCTCCGTCCACCGCGTCGGCCTCGTGAATTGAATTTTAAAATAGAACCATTTGCATTACTAAATGCCACAAAGGAGCGAACCAAAATGTCCTCCATGTTGTTGAACGGAAACGCATGATCAGACAAATATGATTGTGGAGTCATAGAAGATCCAAAATCCATGCTTAAAATGTTGAACGGAGACATATATAAAAATCCAATTGACTACGTACTACAACGCTTTAGAAATTTGGTAAAAAATAGCAAAAACAATACCCAGAGCTGATATAAATAGCGACCATCGACCAGTGAAATGTATTCTCAAACTAAAACTAGAACGCCTAAACAAAAGCAAGACACAACCAAAGATGGAAATTGAGCTCTTGAGAAAAGACGATGCGGTTAGAGAACAATACAAAGAAGAGGTGAAACAACGATACAAAAACATCAGAGTAACGGAAAATATAGAAAAATATTGGACTGATTGACAAAATGCCTAACAGAACCAATCCAGAATATTGTTCCCATAAAAAATATGGAACAAAAACAAAATGGATGACACAGGAAATATTAGAAATGAAAAGCAAGTTGGAAAAGGATAGTATTTAATACAAACAAGTAGACAAACACATAAAAGAAAGAAGTGCATCAAGGCCAAAGAACAATACATAGATACAGAATGTCCATACATTGAAAGACAAAAAGGATAAAAACGCAAAAGAGTCCATCAAAAATTTGACAGGAAAAAGAAACTCTACACGAGAAAAAATGTGTAAGAGATTCTAAGGGAAACAGCATAATGAACACCCAATATATTTTACAACGCTGGGCTGAATAGAAAATCTGTATTTAGGTGAGGAAAGAGATAATAACCAAATAAATTCAGATATAGAAGACATAAAGGGCCAACAAAAATTAACAGAAGAGGTAGCAGAGACGAAAAAGGAAAAGCGGTTGATCAAGATAGTATTTCTATCGAAATGATGAATGCCCTAGGAGACCTTAGAATGGATATTCTAGTCAAGACATTCAATACCATCTATGAGAATGGAGTTTTACCAAACGAGCTTAGAAAGTCTGCGTTTATCATTCTACCAAAAAAGCCAGGAGCAATAGGTTACGATCAACATCGGAACATTAGCATCATGAGGCAGGTAACAAAGATCTTACTTCAGTATTATAATGAAACCAATACGAAATGAAATAACACCGGAATAGGCAAAGAACAGTTTGGATTTGTAAAGGACAAAGGGATAGTCAATGCAATTTTTACACTGAAAATGATCATGCAAAGGTCAATTGAAAAACAGAAAAAAATATATTTTGCTTCATCGACTTTTCCAAAGCCTTCGACTCCATACAACACAAACCCCTCTTCAAAATATGTTAAAATCAATAGGAATAGATGACCTTAGACTGGTAAGAAACGTGTATTGGCACCAAACAGCTTACGTCAAAGTGGATAACGAGGCATCAGCTTTTTTTAACATCGAGAAAGGAGGAGACAGGGCTGTGTTCTCTCATCAGACCTCTTCAACTTATGTAGCGAAATCTTCTTCCGTGAAATTGAAAACATGAGAGGTGTAAGCATTGGGGGCGCTAACCTAAAACAACATAAGATGCTGTGTTAATGGCATACACGCCAGATGACGTCCAACAAATATTAGAAAATTAGAAATGAACTTTAATTGAGACAAAACGATTATTACTGAATGTGAACAAGACAGAATGCG
>JAXRKP010000617.1:105000-118956 GCA_037039925.1 Doris montereyensis | reverse complement strand
ATTTGAAATCCAAATTTCTGATTCAGGCCCTTTGATATCATTTAATGGACTTTATCTTCGTGGTAGTACACACCTAACAATGTACAAAGCGTACACACTCACAGCGAGCGTAATGACACATACATAGGGAAAATGGTGGACATGGACAAAGTGCTGGCATTTCTAGGCCTGAAACACGACACACCAGGCAGGCCTGCTAAAGTGATGATGTCATTAGGGAGGTTAACAACGGCTATTTATTCACGTGATTTTTACCAGCGTCACATTACATATATCACCCTTGTTGTCATGTTGAACAAAGATGGGAGACAGTATGGCGAATAATAAAAGGGTAAATTGGCCATGTGGATCTAAGCGAAGGCTAAATACAAAATGGAAGATATCCAAAGCTAACTGACCCTCCCTCCCCCCACACACACACTCAAGCCCCCCCCCCCCACCTGCCTATCTAAGACAGCCAAATACTCCCCCTCCCCCCGCCAACAAAAAATGTACCAAGGACGTATGGCAAATTAAATCTATGATATTTTAATTTTGGTTCATCTAGATGTAGTTTAGATCACATGGCTGAAATACTTACTCCGGTGATAAAATAGCGCCTGTTTCTACACACAGAGGCACATTTACACACAGAACAGATTCTGATAAATGATAGTAATTACAGTAATTGGATGTAATCTGTTACAACAGCACGGCGACAAGCCCATTATCGCCCCATAGGTTGCCTTTATTCAAATTGATTGCTACGAACTGTCATGTTTGAAGTAATTGATCACTTCACACTTGTAAATACAAACTTAGGGGTCTCTTATAAACGTCATCGGAACAGACATGTATTATAAACCACACCCACCATACACGGCGTTCTTAGTGTCCTATAAGAAGGGCAAGAAAACCCGGAGAAAAGTCCTTCAATCATATTATGAGCCGGAGCTTATCCCGGTATCTGTAGCGATAAGTGGAACACGTAATTTGATTATTATCATCGCCAGGATGGGACACTAGTGTAACGCAGTCTTTACCTCCCAGCCATAGCTGGTAACGTGGCATAGGTGGCCAAGTGGTTAGGCTACCGGACTGGGATCATGGCGTTCGGGATAAATCGTAGCAAAGCAGATTCCGACATTGTGTTTCTTGGAAAAGACACTTAACACGCATTTTCCCACTCAACCCAAGTGCAAATGGGTACAAGTTCTAGCGTGAGTAAACCTGTATCAGACAGGCTGTCTAGGGTGATTATCATCACCTTCTCCATTTTACGCTATAGAAACCGGTATAAGCTCCGGCTCTCTTGGCCGCAATAGCCTTGAAGAAATTTATTTTTATTTCTCAAAAACGCAACGTCGACCCAAAGATACTAGGATTCGATCCTACGAACTCCCGGTCTGAGGTTTGGCTGTCTACCATGGATTACCGAAGACATTTCCTGAGAGGTTTGGGGAATTCAAGTCGAATGGTGTATGCCCACCCTGGCATTCGAACTCCAGGGCCGTCGGCTGATATTCTCACGAGCGAAGGTTAGGACCGTCACAGGGCCATAGTGTTGTCAAAAATGAACTTTGATGAAATGTCGATCATGTCCTACGTATGAGCTGCCATTTGAGTTACGAAGATGCAGAAATTGACTATCAGATCAAATCTAATGATATTGTCTTTAATGGTCAATAAACTATCAGAGGTTTTGTAGCGAAATTATAGCGTTGTGAGTTTGCAATCAAGATGACTCTGGTTCAAACCCATGGCTGGCCCAGGTGTGTTTTCATAACGTTGTAATCTTATAGGAAAGGTACAACATTCTACCTTTCCTCCTGTGAATAAGTATCCAGCTACAGGTAGAGCAAGAGCTCATTAGAGTGTTAGTACGATGCACCTAACAAGCTGATGCACCTAATGCTAGCCAAGGAGTTGAGAAGGACTTGAATGACATGGCCTGGTGGGGATAAACGATGTACAGTCGGGGATGCGGACAACAACTCCATATTTATCGTTATATTTATCTTGTAATTAAATTTCTCCGAAACATCATTGATTTATTATACATAAAATACAATAGGAAACACACGTCAATTGGAACACGAAACACACGTCATTCATTGGAACACGCTTTCCAACACGCTTCCAAAGACAACCATACTCACACTTATACCCAAACATACGTCATTCATTGGAACACGCTTCCTAAAGACAACCATACTCACACTTATACCCAAACATACGTCATTCATTGGAACACGCTTCCTAAAGACAACCATACTCACACTTATACCCAAACATACGTCATTCATTGGAACACGCTTCCTAAAGACAACCACACTCACACTTATACCCAAACATACGTCATTCATTGGAACACGCTTCCTAAAGACAACCATACTCACACTTATACCCAAACATACGTCATTCATTGGAACACGCTTCCAAAGACAACCATAAAGACAGCCATACTCACACTTATACCCAAACATACGTCATTCATTGGAACACGCTTCCTTCCTAAAGACAACCACACTCACACTTATACCCAAACATACGTCATTCATTGGAACACGCTTCCTAAAGACAACCATACTCACACTTATACCCAAACATACGTCAGTCATTGGAACACGCTTCCTAAAGACAACCATACACGCTCACACTTATACCCAAACATACGTCAGTCATTGGAACACGCTTCCTAAAGACAACCATACTCACACATATACCCAAACATACGTCATTCATTGGAACACGCTTCCTAAAGACAACCATACTCACACTTATACCCAAACATACGTCATTCATTGGAACACGCTTCCTAAAGACAGCCAACTCACATTTATACCCAAACATACTCATTCATTGGAACACGCTTCAAAGACAGCCATACTCACACTTATACCCAAACATACGTCATTCATTGGAACACGCTTCCTAAAGACAACCATACTCACACTTATACCCAAACATACGTCATTCATTGGAACACGCTTCCTAAAGACAGCCATACTCACATTTATACCCAAACATACGTCAGTCATTGGAACACGCTTCCTAAAGACAACCATACTCACACTTATACCCAAACATACGTCATTCATTGGAACACGCTTCTAAAGACAACCATACAAAATACAAACACATACCCAAACATACGCATACTTAAAGACATTGGAACCGTACACTTCATAGACAGCCATTTGCTGGAAGTACTTATACCCAAACAAATACGTCCAAATTTCAAATTAAAACAAAACAAGTATTTTTGGCCTCAAATATGGTCAAATTTCAAATATTAACAAGTCCTTTTAGTTCAATATGGCCAAATTTCAAGTATTAACCAGTACTTTTGGCCATACGATCATATTTACAATGTTTTGAACAGGCGTACCTGCTACCATCCACAACTAACTCATGTCGGTGACCATAACTTAAATGACGCTCCATGTATCTACAGTGTGTTCCACCAACGACAACGTGTGTCGATCATGGAAAACAAACAACCTGGCAGAAGGAGCGCAGGAGAGAGGGTCAGGAATCAACGCAGAAGACAAACCTTGAAAACATTAAATAAACAAAACCGTCAATCGGGTTTGTCTTGAAATTTTTTCTTGAAGTGCTGCTTCACAATCTCTCTCTCCCTCTCTCACTTATACTCTCTCTCATACTCTCATTCAATTTCAACATATTCTCTCTCTCAAGTCCTTGGCTCAGTTCTCTCTCTCCTCTCTCTCAAGTATTAACCAGTACTCTTTGGCCATACGGTCATATATTTACAATGTTTTGAACAGGCGTATTCCTTGGAACATCCACGACTAACTCATCTCGGTGACCAAAACATACGTCATTCATTGAACACGCTCCATGTAGCTTTTCTCTCTCTTCACTTATACCCAAACACACGTGGTTCCACCAACGACATACTTTGTCGTCATGGAAAACAAACAACCTGGCAGAAGGAGCTGTCAGTGAGAGAGGGTCAGGAATCAACGTCCTTTTCGCCAGTTCCTCTATGGGCTCTCTCTCTCTCTCTCTCTCTCTCCCTTCATTAACTCAGTACTAAACTGTCTACGTCAATCGGGTCTGTCTCTGTGTTTCACTTGTCTCTGTCTTTCACATCGTCCCTCCTTCACTGACTCTGTCTCTGTCTCTGTCTCTGTCTCTCTCTGTCTCTGTCTCTCGCTCTGAGCTGCTGTCTGAGGGTCTGTCTGTCTGAGACCAGCCTGAAAACATTAAATAAACAAAACCTTCAATCGGGTTTCTTCTCTCTCTTCTCTCTCTCTCCTCTTCTCTCTCTCTCTCTTCTCTCTTCTCTCTCTCTTCTCTCCATCTCTCTTCTCTCTCTTACCTGTTTTCACATCGATTAATCGATTTTTTTCTTCCTGTGTTGTCAATGTCCAAAAGATTCTATAAAGCTCATTAAATAATTGTTATTAATTGTATTTACAATCAACTATCTTCAGTGTCATATCAACGAACCATCTCATAAAGGGGGACAGTACTAAACCGGATCCATTGACGTAGGGGGCCTACATATCGACAAACCCACGATGAAAGAAAATTTGAACAAGTGAACAAACATAATGCGAAGGTGAAACAACAGGCTTAGCAAACAATTGGTCATCGATCTCCATAATTTCAGTCTGTGTTAAAGAAGAACAACGAAAACTTTTTTTTATTTAGATCATTGGAAGAACTGATGGCAAACACCACATCGAACGATGATGTGACAGCAAGGGGCATTCTGTATCGGACGTGTGGTTGAAAGAAGAGTCATTGTATGAACAGCAATGAACTGGTCTGTACACAACCAAGGATGAAAGCTTCATAGCTGTATGTCAACTTTCCATCAATGCTTGGCAAGTGCTTCCATGTCGAGTGATCAGCCGCGAGTCAAGTCATTTAAAGCTTTTGAAAGGGTTTCTCCCCCATTATGTCCATTTCTTCGATCGCGATGAACTTGCTTTATTATTGTATCGAGCTCATTTAGGTCAGCCTACCTGAGTCGGGTATCAACAGATTGGGCTCAGCGTGTCATCAATACTTCCCTGATCAATCTCGTCGAAGGTCAAACAATGGTTTCTTGATGAAGATGTGTTGATGAGTTTTATCAGAAGCTGTACAAGCGCTCACACGGGAAAGCGGGGGGGGGGGCATCTTGCCATTGAAAACGAGGCTATAGGATGAGTCCACCTGTCAGATACGAGACAAGACGGTGTTTTGCACGTAAGACTGGGTCTTGGACGTGTCGTGGTGTCTTTCAGGTGTGTCCATTAGACACGTATACCACACGACGAGCTCTCATTGGCTGGTGTGTACAAACTAAAGTTTTGCCTTCCTTTTATCGGTGATTTTATGGCGACTTAGGACAGAAAGAGGAAATTAGCTTTGCAATGGCTTTGGTCAATGAAAAGAAGTCAATCTCCTTGTCCACGGGGGAAAAACGACGAATCAATACGTATGCGCAAATACTATTTACCTTGAGAGATCCGGAGGCTAGCTAGGAATCTTGAAGAGAGGGAGAGAAGGGGACAGAGAGAGAGAGAGAGAGAGAGAGAGAGAGAGAGAGAGAGAGAGAAGAGAGAGAGAGAGAGAGAGAGAGAGTGAGACAGAGAGAGAGAGAGAGAGAGAGAGAGAGAGAGAGAGAGAGAGAGAGAGAGAGATCTCCAGAGAGAGAGAGAGAGAGAGAGAGAGAAAGAGAGAGAGAGACAGAGACAGAGAGAGAGAGAGAGAGAGAGAGAGAGGGGAGAAAGAGACTGATCGGAGAGAGAAGAGATCGAGAGAGAGAGAAGAGAGAGAGAGAGAGAGAGAGAGAGAGAGATCGAGAGAGAGGTTCAGAGAGAGAGAGAGGATCGTTGAGAGATCGAGAGAGAGAGACAGAGAAGAGAGAGAGGGAGTAGGGAACCAAGGATGAGAGAGAGAGAGAGAGAGAGAGAGAGAGAGAGAGAGAGAGAGAGAGAGAGAGAGAGAGAGAGAGGGAGGGAAAGAGAGAGAGAGAGAGATCCGGAGAGAGAGAAAGAGGAAGAGAGAGAGAGAGAGGAGAGATCAACAGAGAGAGAGAGAGAGAGAGAGAGAGAAAGAGAGATCGAGAGAGAGAGAGAGAAATAGAGAAAGAGAGAGAGAGACCTGTGAGTGAGGTGCAATTTCTTCGATCGAAAGAAAGACAGCTTTTAGAAAGAAAGAAAAGAAGAGAGAGGGAGCTCACAGAGAAGGCAATGTTGAGAGAGAAGAACGAACGTTGTAGAAGTGAAGAGAGTAGATCAAGTAAGACAAACAATAACGAGAAGTGAAGGCAATGTTGGAGTAGATGAAGTAAACGATAAACAATAGAGAAGTGAAGGCAATTCCCTGAGAAAGATAAACACAACGTTGTAGAAGAGACAATGTTGGAGAGAGAAGTAAACGATTCAGACAGAGAGAGAAGGCAATGTTGGAGTAGATGAAAGAACGACAGACAGATAACAGTTGAGAAGTGAAGGCAATGTTGGAGGAGAAGAAACGATAAACAATAACTTTGTAGAAGTGAAGAGAGAGAGAGAGAGAAGAGATAAACAATAACTTTGAGAAGAGAAGGCAATGTTGGAGAGATGAAGAGAACGACAAAACAATAACTTTGTAGAACGAGATCAGAGAGAGAGTAGATGAAGTAAACGACAATAACTGTCGAGAGTAAACGACAGATTTGTAGAGACGGTGAGGGAGTAGATGAAGACGACAAGACTTTGTAGAAGTCAATGTTGTTTGAAAGACGTGTCGAGTTGGAGGATAAAGTAAACGACAAACAATAACTTCTATGGCTGAAGTCGTAAAAGTAGAATCTTTGCTTGAAACTTCATCTATGAGTTTTCTTAGAGATACAGACATTATTCAAAAGTAAGAACAAACATGTCATATGAGAGAAGACAGAGAAGTCAGGATCATACACAGAGAGCAGAGAGTTTAGAAGAAGGGTGAAAATCTAACGATGGATGAAAATTTGTGGTGCAAGAGAGAATCCTAGCAACAGACTTGAATTTATTAAGAAAGACAAGCTTTAAAAATCTACAATTAAAGTGAAGGCAATGAAAGAGTGAACATGAAGTCACGACAAACAATAACTCCACGTAGAAGAAACAAACAAAAAAAAATGTTGGAGATGAAGTAAACGACAAACAATAACTTTGTAGAAGTCCCAGAAGGCAATGTTGGAGGACCCCAGAGCTTTCGATAAACATAACTTTTGTTGAGGCTCTAGACTGTAATCACTTACACCTTATCACCGAGTAAATAAACAATAACTTTGTAGAAGTAAAGGCAATCACTGGAGAGAGAGGGAAGACAAACGACAAACACAACTCACCGAACATCACTTACACCGAAGTTCATCTGTCACTTACATCCCAAGCCATAACTTTTGAAAGGGAGAAAGTAACAGAGCAGCCTTGGATGCTCACTGTGAAATCAATATGTTTAGCTATGGAAAGAAAGACAGCTTTAAAAATCCAATTAATACTTTCGCAACATTGATTTGTTGTGTTTCTAGCAAGTCTTATCACAACGGTGAACAATGTTGGGAAACAAGAAACTTCAAACAAGAACGTTGTAATCCAGTTCAAGGAAACAAAGATAGAAACTACGACAAACAATAAAAGTGAATAGGCAGATATGAACAAAACATGAAACAATAACTTTGTAGAAAGTGAACCCAATGTTATGAAAAGATCAAAGTTAAAAATAACGTTCAGAATCCCAGAATGTCAATGGATGGTGTTGAAACAGTAATTATCTTCTAGTATATTGGTTAATTAACGTTAAGATAGGAATTAATCTGGACATTTTGGAAAATTGAAGGGACAATTCAAAACGTTGTAGAATGTAGTCAGATGTTGGAGGATGTAGAAATCTGGAAAATTACAATAATTGTGTTGTCTGAATTGTTGCAACAAAAAATAAAGATAAAGAATAACTTATGTAAGATACTGAAGGCTTGATTGAGACATGAAGAAATTGACAAACAATGGACTTTGTACAAGAACAGGTTATGATTAGGTATACACATGAAGAACGTTATTTTACCAACGGTCTATACACTTTCCGTAAGACCCTTTTGAAAGACAAGTTAGCACGACAAACTATAACAGTTGTTACCAAGGCCTCATAGCACATTTACACAGACACGACAGAGACGACAAACAATAACTTTTAGCAAGACAGGCAATTTTACCAGGATACACACTTAGATCACGACGTAAAAACAATAACTTTTAGAAGAAACGACAGGCTCACTTACCAATGACTGATACATCACTTACACCCAAGACGTTAGGCTCACCGACTGTACATCACTTAGCACAGACATCCCAGACGTAGGAATTTTGATTTCTGTTTACATCACCTTGTCACAAAGTTTGACAGACGTAGGCTCACCCGACTGTTTTTCATCCAAATCAGACTTAGATGTCACCGACTTGTACAAAGAGACTGATCCCCAAACTGTTCGATCGTGATCGCAGGGATCACTTACACCCCAAACGCAGGCTCATTACTGTACATCACTATTTAAACACCCCAAACGTTTCAATTTAAATCACCGACTGTACATCACTTGCAACCCAGACGATAGAGTTTTTTGTCATAATAAGACGTAATCATCACTTACATCCCAGCAGCAGATAGGAGTAGGTTTTTCGATACACTTTACACCCCAGACGCAGTAGCTCACCGACTGTACATCAAGGACTAGTACAGGATAGACGCAGGCTACTGAAACAGAGCCCTTCAAAGACACCCCAGACGCAGGCTCACCGACTGTTTCATCACTGGACATCCCAGACAAAGGCTCACCGACTGTTTGACATCACTTACATCCCAGACGTAGGCTCACCGACTGTACATCACTTACACCCCAGACGTAGGCTCACCGACTGTACATCACTTACAGAAACATCCCAGACGCAGGCTCACCGACTGTACATCACTTACATCCCAGACGCAGGCTCACCATGACTGTACATCACTTACATCCCAGACGCAGGCTCACCGACTGTTACATCACTTACACCCCAGGACGCAGGCTCACCGACTGTACATCACTTACACCCCAGACGCAGGCTCATCGACTGTATATGGTATCACTTACACCCCAGACGAAGGCTCACCGACTGTGATTGGTCACTTTACATCCCAGACGCAGGCTCACCGACTGTACATCACTTACATCCCAGACGCAGGCTCACCGACCTGTACATCACTTACACCCCAGACGCAGGCTCACCGACTGTACATCACTTACATCCCAACAGGCCATTTTACTCATCGTCCTTCTCAACCCCCTTGAGGAGTAAATAGTACAGCAGCCTGTTACGCGTTGTGAGGAGTTACTAACACTCTGACAAGATCTTTCTCTTACCTATAAATAGTTTCTCATTCACTTGTGAATCAAAGGAAGAAAGCAAAGTGAAGTACCTTACCTAACAGAATACCGTTGTGAAAAAACTTCCTGCGTCAACATTGCATTTTGGTCCAAGTGTCGTGGTGAAAATTAATCTTAAATAACACAAACGGTTTTTTTCACTCCAATGCCATAAACGAAACAAGGCAAAAACAAAACAAAACCAAATCCAGGGGAAAAGATAAAAGAGAAACAAAGATAGAAAGTAGCAATTAAAGAATCATCAGGTAGAATAGGGGGCAGATGGGTGTACTGTTACAGTGGGATGAAGACAGTTATTAACGTGATTTGATTGATTTGATTTACCCACATACTTATGAAAAGTGACAACAGTTAAAAAGTGAAGGCTCGTCCAGACATCGATCAGAATGTCAATGGATGGTGTTGAAACAGTAATTATCTTCTAGGTTGATATATTGGTTAATGAATACATGTACACCATAATCATGTAATTCGTCATGTAATTAATCTGTGGTTGCGACATTTTGATGGGACTTTTAAAGATTTACCCGACACCTCTCTTCAAAACAACAATTCTTTGACAACGCACGAGCACGTGAAAGTCAGATGGGATTTTTTTCCAAAATCCTTGTCCAGTAAATCTGGAAATGGATTATGCATTTTCTTTTTTATTGTGTTGTCTGTTGTTGTTGTTGTTGCAGTTGTTGTGATTGTGAAAATCCAGGACCATAATATCAGGAATGGGCATGTCTATGTTTGGGCACGAACTTCCGGCTTGATACTGAGACACAGACGTTACGCTACCAACTGTCTCATACACATTTAGCACAGACACGACACCTTGCGTTACGCTACCAACAGCCTCATACACATTTAGCACAAACACGACAGGCGTTATTTTACCAACGGTCTCATACACATTTAGCACAGACACGACACGCGTTATTTTACCAACGGCCTCATACACATTTAGCACAGACACGACACGACGTTATTTTACCAACGGCCTCATACACATTTAGCACAGACACGACACGACGTTATTTTACCAACGGCCTCATAGCACAGACAGCGACACGCAGTTTAGCACAGCACAGACACGACACGCGTTATTTTACCAACGGCCTCATACACATTTAGCACAGACACGACACGCGTTATTTTACCAACGGCCTCATACACATTTAGCACAGACACGACAGCAGCGTTATTTTACCAACGGCCTCATACACATTTAGCACAGACACGACAGGCGTTATTTTACCAACGGCCTCATACACATTTAGCACAGACACGACAGGCGTTATTTTACAACGGCAGCATACACACTTAGCACAGACACGACAGGCGTTATTTAGCAACGGCCTCATACACACTTAGCAGCAGACACGACACAGCAGTTTTTTTTAGCAGCAGCAGCTTAGCAAGCAGCAGCAGATTATTTTACCAACAGCAGCATTTAGCACAGACACACACGGGCTCGGACACAGCAGCTTTATAATCAAGCTGATTTTTAAAGTTTGTATTCACTGTATCGGTGTGAGGAGTAATATGGAGTTATTATTATTAGATCAGAACAGTACTCGATACCGATGTCACATTGGCTTTTTATTGTAATGACCGGAAATAGATACATTAGATCTAGTAACACTAAAAAGTTTCTTCGATCGTGATCGCAGGCAAACAATCTTTTTTCAATCAATTCAAATACTGATTTGATCCAATAGTTCATTATCTACGAACCTAATGCAGGGAAGGGTATTTGAAAACAACATGAAACGAAATATGGTGGTTGATTCTTCTCAATTTAAATCGCTCAAAATTAGAGAGTCAGCTTTATATATAAATATATATGTTGCAAGATAGCCGTTGATAAAGCTGTTTGCAAGTTTTTTGTCATCATAAGACGTAATCAAGGACATACTTTTTTCATCATGGCATAGATAGGAGTAGTAGCAATTAAGGACATACTTTTCATCATGGCATAGAGAGGAGTAGTAGCAATTAAGGACATACTTTTTCATCATGGCATAGATAGGAGTAGTAGCAATAATACGAGGACATACTTTTCATCATGGCATAGATAGGAGTAGTAGCAATAGCAGATAGAAACCAACAAATAACACAACAAGGAACCTGGGAAACAGAGCCCCGTTCAAAGGAACTTCACTTGTTTTTGTTTTTAGTTTGTTTAGTTAGAATTTTGTAAGGGATTTTATAGTTTACTTTGTACTTTCTCACAATCTATGAAGTGATTGCGAAATGCATGTATTCGTTCGGAAGCCATGTGTGTCATAAATCCAAATATAGACTTTGATTTGAAAATGTCTGAAAAGATAATACCTTTTACTAAGACCAAAACTGCTAAACTTGTGCCTATTTGTCTTTTGTAGAGGCATCTGAGACTGAACGCGCGCGCGCACGTGTGTGTGTGCGCGCGCATGCGGGCGTTTGTATAGGTGTGTATGTGTACGTTTGCGTGTTCTTGTTGTAAAAGTAGAAACAGCTTTTCGTACAGAGGTAATCATGAGAATTTCTACCATAGAGTGGAGCTAATAATTAGGTGTAATCTGTACGTCTGTCAACGTATGCACAAACATGACATTGACAGCAGCCGGCTACATCTACTACATTACTGGGCATGTAAATATAAACGTTAGTTTTATACTGAATCTAACATGTGGTGAAACTTGTGCTGAGTGAGACGAAACAGGCAAAATTGGTTCTGTAATAACAAAATATAGGCTGATAATTGTAATACATCTACCATCCTAAATCTAGATGATTGGCTTCAGCAAACTCCCACATTATATGGTATAATTTTACATGTCGAGTTTGAAGACCATTCACTGGGTATTGTTTGTGATTGGTGAAAGGGTTGTTCTCGGGGGGGTGGTGGGGGGAGGAGGGGGTGATCTCCTTGTTGCTGATTATCGCACTTTGTTAGGTTGGCCAGTTAAACAAGATATGTGTTCACGTCATGTGTTCACGTCATGTGTTTGATGTGTTTCATTCCATACTCACTACTTCTTTATCGTTCTTTCTTTTCTTGTTTCTTCTATCAATTGATTATACATGTACAGTATTCATCTTCCATATTATTAATGTCTCTTCGGAAGGAGTTACATTTACATGGGTCATAGCTATGGATTTGTACTATTTGTGAGAGTTACATTTACATGGGTCATAGCTAAACTTTGTACTATTTGTGAGGAGTTACTTTATGAGTTATAGCAAATTTCTACTATTTGTGAGGAGTTACAATGGGTCACTAAACTTTCTACTATTTGTGAGTCATTTACATGAGTTACTCAGCTAAACCAATGTACTATTTGTGAGGAGTTACATTTATTTGAAAAACTTTGTAGTGAGTTACATTTACATGGGTCATAGCTAAACTTTGTACTATTTGTGAGGAGTTACATTTACATGGGTCATAGCTAAACTTTGTACTATTTGTGAGGAGTTACATATACATGGGTCATAGCTAAACTTTCTACTATTTGTGAGGAGTTACATTTACATGAGTCATTTACATAGCTAAACTTTGTACTATTTGTTACATTTACATGGAGTTACATTTACTACTGGGTCATTTACATGAGTCATAGCTAAACTTTCTACTATTTGTGAGGAGTTACATTTACATATAGCTAAACTTTCTACTATTTGTGAGGAGTTACATTTACATGAGTCATAGCTTTTCTACATTTGTGAGGAGCTACATACATGGGTCATAGCTAAACTTTGTACCAGGTGAGGTTTAGAACTAAGGATTTCTTGATATACATATATATATATATGTTGTGTGTGTGTGGGGGGGGGGGGGTTCTTTCTCCTCTTCAGTTCACTTGCCTGTCTCATTGCTATAGCGTTTTCAATATTGTATCAATAAGAATTGTGGCAAATGTGAATTAGTCTTGTCTTGAATTATGCACCACTTGGGTTTGAGAGAGGGTGGCCTGTACAACGAAAATGGCATTTCCTTTTATGCTCTTTATAACACAATGGTAAAGACGATCTATCAAAAAAACTTTCACTTCAGCAAAATGTATCAATGATTAATGTGTAGATGTAGCCTATATTACCAATAAATACCCAGTAATGTTGTACATAAGTATTAGTACATGCATTATGTAGTGTGTGCTCACATGAATATGAGCGCACGTGTGTGTGTGTGTGTGTGTGTGTGTGTGTGTGTGTGTACGTGTGCGTGTGTGTACATTTGTTCGTGTTTATCATGTACGTGTTCGCCTTTTTCATGTTGTGTTGTTCTAGTTTTAAAACGTTTGATAAAAAGAACATGTACTTGTATGTACCTGGATGTCTGTAAGAATATATATTGTTCAATGTTGCTTTTCGGTAGGGGTATTTTGAAATCACTGGGGAGAGGATGTGTTTGAATTGTATGTTAGTTTGTTTTGTTTCTTTTTGTTCTACTGGGGGAGGGAGGGTGTCTTTTTGGTTTGGGTGAAAACATACAAATACAAGTATCGTCTGACTGTGTGTATTCTGCACGACAAACTATTATTTACTCCACCACAAACACACACACACACACACACACACACACATACACAAACAGA